>QFEW01002738.1:0-42014 GCA_003316525.1 Termitomyces eurrhizus
GCCTCCACCTTAACCTCACTTCATTCGGTTAAGGCTCCAAGTATGTATTTCTCAACTCAGTGCTCAATCCCGGCCTCAACCTCACTTCGTTCGGTTAAAGCACTCAATACAAACTTGTCAAAGTATTATTGTAAGCTGAATTGAATTTTTCAGATTTTTTAAACATTTATCACTCTTAAAAAAATCAGTGTATTAGTAGCCTTTAAGTTTTTTCTGATTTTTCATTGATTTTTCTGGAAGTTTTTGAGTATTTTCTATCAAGATCTACTGGAAAACATATTAAAAAGACAATTCTTTGTTCAATCTTTTTGTTTTTCAACTCAAGTCTTGAATTTAACTTCAATACTATTATTAATTTGCTGATATTTTATGTTCTGAGTAGTTAAAAGCTCAAATACAATCTCAACCTTACTTTTTTCGGTGCAAGAAATTGAGCTCAAATTTGACTTCAGCTCATTCAAATATTAACATTACATTGTTTAATATATAAAACATTAATTTATTAACTTTGCACTATATGAATCTTCAATAAAATATGCTCAGGACATACATACATTGGGTGCAGAGAATGACATTCTTTTGTAATCCAATTAATTTCAGAATTTGATTTGAATAGTTTTGTTAAAAAACATTTTAACTGAACTTAGAAAAATAAAAAAAATTGCCACAGGAAGCTAGTTCTGGTTCTTAGGCTTAAAAATGACCAATATAGTCTCTCCAATACCTTTGAGAGCATTAGATCAAGTGTCATTCAAAATCTAATTACAATATTTTTTTAATAATTTTGACAGAAAGATTGAAATAAAAATCTGAACTTAATTGCATTATTTTCACTGTATTTTTACATTGTTTTGGCAAAAAATATCATTCCTGCACCCAGTGATAAAGAGAGGAACCAACAAAAAAAACAAAAATGATTGCAGAACATGTGTATCATGCAAATTGATGCTAAATAATGGAAAGAGCCGAAAATCTGATGTGCACAGCCACAAATTCAAAGTCAGCTTATTTGATAAGCTGCTGACAAAGATTAGCTAAGATTTTGATATTCTGACAAATCTTAGGTCAGCAGTGCCAAAAAGGGGTGAAGTTCACACGGGTCGTCCCATAATATATAGATCCCTCGACTTGGTGAAATAAACACACAATAACGTGCTCAACAAAGAAAACTATATATAAAGAAAACACAAGGATTTTTCAACATGAGGATGAACATAATAGCCGGTAGAGATAGCCAGTAAAGATAGCCGAAAGGGAGCAAATATCGAGGACATGGTAGTAATAGCTGGTAGTAATAGCCGGTAAAGATAGCCGAAAGGGAGCAAATATCGAGGACATAGCCGGTAGAGGAAGAGAACGGCAATTGCCAAGATCACGTGAGGGGCACAAATTTCAAGGACAAAATGCATGCCAAAGCAGGTAGTAAAACCTCAGTCTACTAAAGTAGACCTCGGAATTAATGAAGACTCTACTGAATCTTTTTATGAAAGTTGTTGTTTAGACATCACAGTACGTATTAAATTCATATTGTTACATCCCTAAATAATCTTTGTGCTATTGGAACTTCCCCAGACCTTACTTGACGGTCTTTCCGGTGTTGAAGCCCAGTCAGAAGTCCATGTATTAGCAAACATTTTCAGTATTTACCTTATATTACAGTGTTCCGGCACTCCTTTTCCCACAGGTATTCCTTTTCCCAGTCATAGAGAAACATGTGCAATTCTTAACAGATTGCCTTCAAAGTTACTTGCTTATATGGGCCGTTGCTAGCACGGCGTGACCAAGATCTACACTTGATCAAAAGGTATAGGCCTGCGGCAGACCGAGATCTACAGCATAGGTACCCATGGTTGCATGATAAACTGGATATACAAACCAAATATAGAGGAAAAAATGTTTAAAACAAATAAAAATAAAAATAAAAATATATATAAAAAAAAAACAAAAAAAAATGGAGCTGATGATGGGTTAGAAGCTTTGAGCCAGCCATTTGGTAGACAGATAAAGAATTATTAATACATGCTTAGATGAATAAATCAATACAAATCAAACACCAATACCTGCATAAAAAACCACAATTTCACATAAGCTCTACATGTGCCAGACCAGCAAGTCTGGACATAGAAAGGCAAACAAGTGAAAAGATCCAGATACTAAGAGAAATGTAGCCAGAACGGTGTAAGAAGTAAGGGATACTAATAGGCAAGCCAAAATGTCAATTTGAATTAGCCTTGTTCAATTCCGTAGTAATAATAAAGTAATATGTAGGTAATACAAATAGGCAAACCAGTCAGTCAGTTTGAATTAGCCTATTTCAATTCTAAAAGATGATAGAAGCAAAGTAACTCACTCAGTATCCAGAGAACAGACAATCTATAAGCCAAAATAAAATAAAATGATATAACAGAATAAGCAATATATCGACACAGAAATACACATGCTTCAAAATAAAAAGAAAAGAACACAGTCCTGTAGGACAGAAGAATCTATGGGAAAGAAGTTGCCTGAGAGACAGTTAGAGGTTTTGCAGACTCAGGAGATCCAATGAATTGGGTTGATCTTATCATTTCCAAACATGTTGAATAGAAGAGATAAAATATATCTGAATCGCTAAGAAGCCAGACAGACAGTCAACCTATAAATGTTGCCTGCATTAGACCAATGCAAGGTGACATAAAAATAAGAAGCTATATAGATAGTCAACCCTGAAAATTTGCTTATAATAGATGGCTGCCATGTGACACAAGATAGTATCAGCTCACCAGATATCCTGTAGCCTATCTTATCATCACATATACATATACAAAATAGAAAATGAGTATGACAAAAGCAATGCAAGTGTGTACTGAATGAAGCATTTTAGAATTATAAAAAAATATTCAAACAGACATTGACATAGGAAGTACCTTGGAACAACATGTCAAGTATGATGAGCATTGGAGGGGAGCACAACTTCATAACATCTTGCAGGTAAAATGAAAATATAGATGTATTGTGTTCACACATAGAGTTAATGTCTCTTGAAAAACCCAGCATGAAAAAGTATGGTAGTTGTACAGCAATACAAAAGCCCAGAAATATGGAGACTACTACTAGCAGATGAGGATGGCAAGGTGACAAATGAGGAAGCAACCTTCATGGTGTATGGTGCAATATTAGACATAGATTTTCCTCTGTTTAAGGTAGGAGTATCTATAAAGTGAGCATTCAATGACACTACACATCTTGAAAATGGCTGATAGGTATATAGTGAATTTAACAGGAAGTGTATATACCTCAAACAGTCAATAAAACTGGATGTCTTGGCACACAGCAGTTCAATGACACCATGGCTATAGTGAAAACAGTATACAAAGCATTTGACCAGAAGTTCAAAAAGAGCGAACTGGAAGAATAGTCAGAAAAAATGTCAGATGAAGAAAATAAGATACTGTATGCAAACAATAGGGTGTTTACATCCACAAAGGACTTGGATAAAAGAGAAGTTCACATTCCATTTAAAAAGGATACTGACCCCAACAGATTGCTTGAAAAAATTGCACAAGAAGGGTTCAAGAGAACATCAAACAATGTTATCAAGTATGCACAAGCAAGGATAACACTGGACAGAGACAAAATGTAAGAATATATGAACAACAACCATAAAACATAGATGCTCACACAAATCAAAGGTTTAAGAGGATCAAACCGCAGACCTTCCAATGCAGCAATATAGTTGCGGCCTAGGTTTCTTTTACAGTCATTTTATTAAGGGGAGGGAAGTACAAGATGTTAATAGTTTTGAAATTGATAATGCTGCTAGACAAAACATTTGCACTAATGAGTGGCCATATAAACAATAAATGTATTATTTATCACACTGACAATTACTAAGAAGAGGAAGGGGCAACCACTCAAATGTAAAGACTAGGAGCCAGTGAAGTCTACAATGCTATCTATTTCCGCTACTTGGTAGCTAAGGACATATCAATTAGGAGATGCCTCGGTAGACCCACTGCTAAACAGTATATGTGTAATTAAAAAGGTGTAAATGAAGTAGCATCAAAAATCTAGTGAAGAAAGCTTGCCACCACCACAAGCAAAATCCACTATTTACATAAAGGAAGAATTTGAAGGATAAGGCTATTATGATAAAAAGGGCTTGTTAGAATGTGACTAAGCCAGCAATCAAGTGTTGGACCCAACTCCTGATGGCTATATATCATTCAAATATATGATTGATATATAGCCACTATATGCATGAAATTACATGCTATTACTATATTATAAATAATTAATTAAATATATAATATAAAAATCTATGTTTATAATTCTAATAGCTGTGCAATGGTTGTATATTTGAATGGTATACAGCCACAACAACAGAATCAAATGACTAATATATTCTTTATTTATTTATTTATTTATAGATGAGTGAATACTTTTGAGGAGGCCAATACTCTAGGCACCTCTTCCCCCATATAGCTGCATACCTGGGGTCAAAACAATGTACTGGTTTCAGATAGCAATAACATACTTATAAAGAAAGCCATGACACACAGGTGTGAAGATACATACAAGCTCCAAGATGCTCTTTTAATTTTATGTAGCTGGCAAGCCACAATGCTGACTTTAGATGCATTGGTAAATGAACAATTATATTATAACCCAATACTATGACTCACTTGATATTTGTATTAACCCCTCTCATTCAGACAAAATATAGTTATGCCCCAACCAATCATAATTAGCATCAAAATCAACATTGGAGGTATTATATATTACCTGTGTTGATCCCAGGGTACCTGTACCCAAAATATGGTTTAAGGCGGCTGTGTCTTGTTATTGAAGATAGTGAATCCAAATGTCATGCTTGCCAATAATTGGCAGAATGAATTATGGAATCCTTGTTGATGCTGGAATGATATTCTGTAGAATCTCAGATATCTCAATCATTCATAGTCCAATTGGATAATGAAATAGCATCTTACTAACAAGTGACAATCTCCATTACATCAAACTGAGAGGTCCGAATATCAGGAGATGCATAGTAATATTGGTGTATAGATGCATGCCAAGCAGCTGAGTCTATTCAGTGATCATGTTCCACATGGATCTGCTGAATGCTGAGCATTATAGAATCGACCCTGTATGTGATTGGTGATCTATTGTACCATTTGAAGTATGGGCTTTGGAATGACACACTGCATAGGGCTTACACAGCTGGAAAGGAGTCTAAGTGAGTAATGACATTCCCATCCATCCTTTATATTCATTTTTATAACTTTTATCTTGTATAAGCAGTGCATGTGCCATTCTCAACTCATAAAATAATAAATAACAAAAATATACTTGAAAATATTAGTTAAATATATATGAACTTTGTAGAGGGCTCAAAACTATCTATATGGACACAACACTCTTATCATTACTTATATATAAAACTCCAGTTTATTTTTATTTATTCATCTAAGTAATGTGGCAGTGGGTGTTGTAAGGGCGACCTCTAGAGGCTGTGGCTCAGTCACACAGCTGGCAGAGGGAGATCCAAAGTGTATTAGAGTTTGTACTGATAATATCATAATAACTACTCACCTGGCAGAGGGAGATCCAAAGAGAACAAGTCTAGGGATTCCCTATGCCAGGTTGGACGCTTCTGGAGCTTCTGAAGCATGGGAAACAACTGTACAGTACAACAAAACCTTAAAAACTCAAAAATTGACTAACCAAACAACTGTGCAAATAAGGCAGGAAAACTCCGGACTTTAGAAGTCAGAAAGGCAAACTCCAGCTTATATAAGCAGTCTGGAAGCGGTGCTGAAGGGCCCACACTTGTCTGAATGGTAGCTAAAGAACCAGAGCATCTCAAGGGCTAAGAGTAGTATTAACAGATAGTGTTGAAAGAATAGAAACAGTAAAATAAAATAATGTCAGAAGAAATAAGAGAATGAATGAAGGGAAAGTGAAGAAATAAGGAGTGAGGAAAGAAAGAAATGAGGGGTCCCCTGACAGGTGTACTGAACAGCCTATTCTCAGTCCTGGTCAGGTATAGCTAGTCCTGGCAGTAAAGTGAAACCTTCAAGCTGAGATGACACTGGAGCAATTTGCCATGGCTCAAAATTGGCACTATGGCCCTCCTACCCTCAAGTAGTGTCAAAACAAGAGTTCTGTGAGTGTTTTTCTGGCCTGGTTGCACATCCTAACCATTACCAGTGCTTGTTATGCTTATGTCAAGGTGAGCCATGTGAGTTTGAGGTGCTGGTGGCAAAGTCTCACAGGGATAACTCCATTTGTGTTTCCTGTTAAGCCTGGCATGAGCAATGCTCCATGGCTCAGGCATGGAGGGCATCCTACATGAGCAAAAAACAAGGGTGGGACATGACCTGGGTGCTGAGCCAGTTGGCTAGTGCATCCAGATTGAGAGCTGAGAAGTTGGGTGGGACACTGGCTGGAAGTTCATTGAGAGGAAGAAAGGCAAAGGTGTTGACTACACGAGGAGATAAAGGGAAGTGCAGAGCTTCATCTATGTCAACAGAAGAAGCACTGATGACTTGGCATGATAAGAGAAAGTGCCGAGCATCACTGGAGGTTTGATATTATTTAATCACATGCATGGACATGCGAATACAAAGTTATTAAGTGCAGGTAATGTGCCTAGATCAAAAGGCATAGAGTCAAGTAGAGCACAATCTGAGGGTTCATCAAAGACTGTGAGGTCAGTTAAGGCACAGGCTGAGGGTTCGTTGCAAGGAGGAAGTGTGGAAGTGTTGTCTTCACAACAGGACAAGAGGAAGCGCCAAGCTTCAACTGAGTCAGTGGAGATAGTAGGGTACAAATGTGCATGGAGGTCTCCAAGCTTGGACATATTGGATATCTATGAAATCCCCCTGATACCTGCCCAACCATCTATTGATGAGGAAATGTGCCAGCATTTGCAGGAGGCCCTGGCAAATGAGCACTAGATAACCTTACAGTTGCACCACATATAAGAGGATCTTCAATGGGAACAACGTGCCTGGGAGGCTATGTAGAAAGAGCAGAATATGGCAATTTGTGACAGGGACAGAGCATTTGGAGACAGGGATGCCACTTTAGTGGCATGCATGGCTATCAAAAATGAGTTAGCTGGTTTGTGAGCATGAGTGGAGCATATCAAGAATTGAGGGTCAGACAATGCAGCATCTGGGGCATCGGAGGTAGAGGAGATATGGCAGGTGATATGGCAAGTAGAGGCAGCACAGCCATGGATTTTATGGAGGAGGAACTGGCTGTTGAACATGTTGGCATCATCCCATGAAGATGTTATGTGTAAGTGACCCTATTTCCCATACTATATACCTGATACATCTTCATGTCCAGGAGGGGTGTGTGAGTACCAACTGTTGTTGGATGGGAGTTCCTTGATGCTTGCTCTCATCCAGCAAGGGCTGCTCTAGCATATCCCATCAGAGCTTATGCAAGGAATCAATCAGTTGGGAGGTCTGTTAGCAATGCACTGATGCAGGAACATGGTGACACCAGGAACTTGGATTGAAGTGGCAGTGGATGCTGGCCAGCTCATGCTGATGCAGGATGAAATAATCACGATGGTAAAGAAGAAATGATGACAGCAGAGGTGGGTGAAGTGGCAGTGATGGCAGCAATGATAGGCAGAGCAGAAGCAGCAGGAGCAGCAGCAACAACAACAACCGTGGGAGAGACAGAGGAGTAACATGAGGCTGAAAGGAGGCCCCTATCATAATTTCTTGCTTGCAAACCTAAATTTTGTACATTGTATATGTCATACTATATATGGTCAAACTTAGTGTACTATATATAGTCAAACTTAGTGTACTATAGATGTAGATAGTGTACTACAATTGGACTAACAGACTATACATCAGGACATTGTGATACTAATAATGTTTTATTGCGGACATTATAAGTGATCGGATGACTTGGACATGCTAATAATCAATTGTATTTAACAATTATTATATAAGCCTATGTTATCACAATCAGAAACTTGAAGTATTAAACAGTGTAGAGGAATAACAAATCATGATACTATGCTACCAATTAAGGCATTTTGGTAATCCTTTTACCTATCGGCATTAAAGCTCAGTTAGCTGAACATTGACAATCCAGGTTGGCATAAAGACATTATATACAAAAATATGAATAGTTGACTAGTAGTAAGTATTAATGTGATTATTAGCTGCACCAATACCAATGATTAATAAAGGGTCTTCTACTATTATTATTAAACTGTTCCACTAAAGACATTTAATCAATAAGAGCTTTACTGACAATAGAGCAAAGATGATGTACTATTCAATGTTCCTCATGAGAATTGCATCTAAGGCTCCAATGATGGAGGACACTGAACCCCACATAAGTCCAGCAGTGTGTGTTTAGTCTTGACGTCTGGCTACAGATATAAAATAGATAAATAGCTATTCTACTAACTACAATAAAAAGGATTAGAAATAGAATGTTTAGTATGAGGTTTTTGATATGTAGCAAGTGAACATACCTCTAGTTGAGCATGAAAATATTGGCCTTGACTATCTCCAGATCTACTTGATGAGGTATCATTATGTTGCCACACTTCACGTACCAAATCCTTTCCACATGAAGTGAAATCAGGCTCATTAGGCTCATGGCATACTAATGTTTGACAATGCTAAGCTTTACATTCTACTTGACCTCTTTTGAAGCATCTAAGTAAGTCCAAACTTCATCAAGCTATTGATTTTTGTAAGTATGGAATGTGGCTGTCAGGTTCTGCTGAGTTGGAGGCTTTCTGGGAAAGCAACACCCTTACAAGACGGACTTGATCTACATCTACTCAGGTGTCTGGAACTCCAGACTGTGCTCTGGGGTTCAAGATGCAAACAGAGGATTCCCAGTGTAAGGGACTTAGTCCAGGGATCAGATGAAGTCAAAGAGAATTAAAGAATTAAAGTCGAGTCGAGAACTGGGGGTTCTAGAATGAGACCCGGTTAGTAGAGTTTAAGTTGCAAAGTGCATACCAATCTTAAGAGCATGCAAACAAATTGAGCATGCCAGTCAAAGTGTGCCAGCCAAGCGTACCAGTCAGTGTGTACCAGTCAATCAAAGAGCACACAAACAATCAATGTAATATCAAGACTAGTGAATACAAGGAGGGGGCCACTCTATAAGTACTATGGGGTTCCGGGATGTCTTGGGCAAGTTCCAAGGAGCATTGAGTAACAGAAGAGGACTGTATACTGGAGATTGTGCATGTGGAACGCATGATCAATTGGCATGGAGGTGGGCCATGATGCGTAATGTGTGATGGCCAGGTTGAATGGTGTGATCTGATCATTGATCACGAGGTGGTGGTCAGGCTGTCAGGTAGTCCTGGGGTCCATGATGCAGGGGCTGTTGGAGGTGCTGTGTGATGGTGGACCTTGATGCTCATGATGGCGGTGTTGGTGGTCATAATGGCAGGGGTTGTGTCATGGGGTCAGAGGAGGGGCCCTGGATGGAGCTCCAGGGGTGGTCTGAGGTGGGAGGGGTCATGACATCACCACCCTCTCAGCACTGAGACCCTCCAAGGTGCATATTGCTGGTAGTTCAGACTAGGGGGTCAAGCATGGAAATTCTCTCACCTCCTGACACATAGTGAAAAAAAAACTTTACCATCAAACTCAACATGTCATGTACACTGATGCATTCCCCAATGCCTCTGCCTACAAATGAAGTTGCCCTCCTTGTTGTGTGGAAGGCCTGAGATGCCCAGTATCGGTGCCGCCTGGATTGAGAGCGTGTAGCAGTGCTCATCTAGCAATGTAAGTGTACTCATGCACATTTCACTTGACATGATCAACCTCCCTTTTTTAGAACAACAAAATGCACCTGCCCCAGAGGCGGGGTCTGCCCCTGAGGCAGGCTTGAGTAGCCTCCTGGGGCTGCCTCCTAAGCCCATTCACAAGGCAGGGCCGAGTCATCCTGTGTGTTCTATTGCATGGATGACTGTGCAGCCCCAGCCTCCCTGCACCATGCCTCACCCTTGTCTCGTCGCCCCCCATTTCTGATGATCTAGGATGGCCTCAGGAACTATCTTGGTAGTATCCAACAACCTTTGTATCTCCTGGGCTGGTGTTGTGCAGGAGCCTTTTGAGCAAGCTCTGAAGAGGCTTTATGGGTGCCCACTCATGGTGCGTCAGTAATGGGCCAGTAAGTGTTTCCCTATCTCTGAGTCGTTTGCTGATGTCAGTCCCAGTGTGTGCACTGCACTTGCTGGGTGGTGCCATGCATTTTTAAGGCCCCAGAATCCTTGTCCTGGTGGGACTCATCCATATGCAAGGCATGTTGCCTCAACCATGAGAGGTGTTCTGTGTCAGCACTGTGGAGGGCTCGTTGTGTGTCATAGGAGCAGGGCTGGCTGTTGGAGGGGGTAACCTGGAGGATGGGAGTGGAGGAGAGGGACTGGGTCGTGGAGCCAGTGGGAGGGCTGATGGCAGGGTCCAGGAGAGTTCAAGCAGGGGTGCCAGGGTGAGCCATCACCAGCGGTGCCTGCTGGGGGAGGGAGCATTGGGATCAGGGGCCAGGGCCAGCCCATGGTGGTAATCACATGTTGGATGACTCAGGCTGGGGCAAGTAGGGAGGGGAAAGAGGGGTGCCTGAATAAGAAGAAGTGGCGGGTGTCACCTAGCTCATTCTCCAGGCCCTCCAAGAGGGCACACCTGCTCTTGGAGATGCCATTCCCATTCCCCCCCTACATTTGTCCCCAGCAGTTTTCTCCCCTTTATCAGGGTGGCTGCTGGGCGTTGACGTGGGGGTGCTCCAGGAGTATCTGGCACAGTCCAAGCAGGAGCAAAGGAAAGTAATAGATTGCCACCTGATGATGGCAGGGCATCTGTGGGGGGCCCAGATCTTGTTGGCCCAGAGCAAGGATGGTGCAAGGCAGGAGGTGGCAGCTTGTAGGACAGTGGAGGAGGGCTGCACAGTGTTACTTTAGGAGCTGGAGGCGGCATGGATCACTTAGGAGGAGCTGGAGACTGAGTGGGAAGCGCTACAGGCTCAGCTGGAGCAGAGGACAGGTCATCTGGAGCCAGCTCCCCCAAGTCTGCAAGATGTGGTGGTAGCCCGGATGTCAGCTCTCAGTGAGTGTTTTCATGTCCCAGGTCTGCCTTACTGACATCCTCAAGTTGGGCCCAGGAGCATCGACTGCTCCTGGATGGGGTGGCCACAGCACTTGCCTCACTGCAGGAGAGACAGCGGCCCAAGTTAACAACCCCTGGGGTAGAGCGGGGTATAGACTTGCTGGGAGAGAGTCATGGCTGCACACCGGCAAAGGAACGTCCCCTGCCTCAGACACCTGGTTTGAGCAGGTACTTGACAAGGGCAAGCTGCTCCCATCCTGAGACCAGTTGCTGGAGAAAGCATTGCAAGAGCGTGTTCTGGGAGGGGGGAGGTCCAGGGTTGGCCGTCGGGCCCTGGGGAGGAGAAGGGGGGTCAGGAGGCCCCACTATAGTCATCCTTCCTTTTTTTTGTTGCTGTTTTTCTTGACACTGTCACCTTGTACAGTACCATATTGTAGAGTAAAAAATGTATATACTTGCCCCTTTGGAACTTGGGAGTTGGGTAAGTAGCATGAAGAAACAAACTGTAAGCTAGGGGATTTCCTGGGCCCTGTTATAGGGAGGACAACTTCCAGGGCTTAGAAATATTAAAATGAGTAAGAAAAGAGAGACAGCAGGAGAAAACAGGAAATATACCTGGGAGTTGAATCCCCATTAAGTCCAGAGGCAGGAGGTATGCCCACTACTGCTGTCTGTGAGTCCTGCACCTGGGGAAAGTCTTCAATCTTGACTGGGGGAGGGGGTTCAGGGCATCGCTCAGCAAAGGGGTCCAGGGGGTGTTGTTCCAGGAGGTGGACGTGAAAGACCAGGTGCAGACCTTTGAGTCCCAGAGGAAGTTCAATCTTGTAGACGTGGGATGAGACTTTCTTCAAGATCTTGAATAGGCTGAGGTGCTTGTGATCAAGTTTCAGGGAGGGCCAGTGAGTGCAGAGGTGACGTTGGTCTAACCATACCTTTGTTCCAGGGGCCCAATTGGGGGTGTCTTCCTGCTTCCAGTTGGCATGTTTCACATAGGCCTAGTTTGCAGTGTCAATCTTTTCCCAGAGGAACTTGTGAAGGGACCAGAAATCCTGGGCGACTTCATGGGCAGCATGCAACAAGATGTCCTGGAGCAAGAGGGTCAGTTGGGGGTGGTACCCTTTGTTGGTGAAGAAGGGCGATATCCTAGTGGTGGAGTGTGGCATGTTGTTGTAGGTGAACTTGGCCAGGGGGAGCTTGGCATGCTAGTTGTCCTGCAAGTAGTTGACATACAGCCAAAGATACTGCTTGAGAGATTGGTTGACCCTTTTGGTTTGGCCATCAGTTTCTGGGTGGTAGGCAGTAGAGAAGTTAGTCTTTACTTTAAGGGCCTTACACAGAGAGGTCCAGAACTTGGACATGAAGAGCGGGCCACAGTTGGAGACAATGTTGTTGGGGAGTCCATGCTTGGCTAAGACATGCTCAAGAAATAGCTGGGCAAAGTCCAGGGCAGTATCCATGGTGTGGCAGGGTAGAAAGATGCCCTGTTTGGTCAGCCTACACACAACAATAAGAATGGCATCAAATCCTTCAAATTCTGGAAGTTTGACAATGTGATCCATGGATATAGAGGACCAGAGATGTTGTCCAACCAGCAAAGGTTTCAGGAGTCCATAGGGCTGGTATCAGGGGACCTTGGCCCAGAGGCAGGGTTTGCATGATTGAATGTAGCGGGTCACATCCTTCTTCAGTCCTAGCTAAAAGTAAGTCCAGGAGACAAGCTGGAGGGTCTTACATATCCCAGGATATTCCTGGAGCTTGTGGTTGTGATGCTGGCAAAGGATGTTGTCTCAAAGTTGGGCGTGATCTGGGACATAGATGCGACTGTTCTGGAGGAGAAGTTTTTTGTTGGAGGACAAGGAGAAGGCAGGGTCCAGGTCAGTTCCATTGAGGGGGTTGCAGGAATTGTGATCAGTAAAGTACTTATCTTAGGGAGCACAGCAGATCTGGCTTAGGGTCCGTTCATTGTTTAGAATCAGTACAGCATTCAGATGTTTGGGAGGGATCACCACACAATGGTTAAATGCATTGTGCTCCACCTCAAATGACTTCTTGGAGTAGATGTCGGGTCACTGGGTGAGGGCATCGGATTTAGCTCTGAGTTGTCCTGGGCGGTACTGGATCATGAAGTTGTATTCTAAGAGGATGTTGAACCACTAGGCCTGTCGTTGACTAAGTTGCTTGGTTGTAGTGAAGTATTGCAGGTTGTTGTGATCTGAGTAGACCTGAATCTGGTGCCAGGCCCCCTTGAGGTAGGCTTGCCACTGCTTGAAGGCTTTGATGATAGCAAGGAGTTCCTTATTGTAGATGTTGTAGTTGAGCTTGGCATCAATTATAGACCAGGTGTAGAAGGTGACTGGCCAGAGTTCCCCACCATCGGGTCCCATCTGTGAGAAAATCCTGGTGATGGCATAGTTGGAGGCATTGCATTGGGCAGGATCATAATGCCGGAGTACGGGGGCGACTGTGAAAGCCTCTTTGAGCAAGTTAAAGACACTCTGGCACTTACTGTCTCAGTTCCATGCAACGTCCTTGTATGTGAGCCAGTTGAGGGGTTTCGTGATACCAGAGTAGTTGTCTATAAACCTCCAATAGAAGTTAGCAAAATCCAAGAAAGACTGTACTTCCTTGGATTGGGGGGCAGGGCATTGGTAACTGTAGTAGGGGGTGGGGGCAAAGGGACCTTCGCTGGGGAGGATCAGGTGAGGTCCACTGGGGATGGGTAGAGTCTCTGGTAGACTCCTGGAGATGCTCTGGTATGAGGGGGCCTCCATGGGTCGGGCAATGGCTAGGTTGGGTGGAGGGGCCCAGCTGGCTGAGGGCCCCAGGTTGTAGAGGGATGGGTCAGGGGCCCAGTGGCAGTGGAGGCATTGGGGTTTGTATGGGAGGGGTGGGTAGACAGGGCAGAGGGTCTGTGCAGAATAGTGATTGGGGACTGGATGTCTGTATGGGTTGGTCTGGTAGCCCATAGGGTAATAGAGGTAAGTATACGTAGCCATGAAGAACGGTGTAAGGAGAGAGTCTTGATATTATGTCAGGTTCTGCTGAGTCAGGGGCTTTCTGAAAAAGCAATGTCCTTACAAGGCAGACTTGATCTATGTGTACTCGGATGTCTGGAACTTCAGACTGTGCTCTGGAGTTCAAAATGCAAACAGGGGATTCCTGGTGTAAGGGACTTAGTCCAGGGATCAGGTGAAGTCGAAGGGAATTAAAGGATTAGAGTCGAGTTGAGAACTGGGGGTTCTAGAACGAGACCCAGTTAGTAGAGTTTAAGTTGCAAAGTGTGTACCAATCTTAAGAGCATGCAAACAAATTGAGCATGCCAGGCAAAGTGTGCTAGCCAAGCATACCAGTCAGTGCATACTAGTCAATCAAAGAGCACACAAACAATCAATGTAATATCAAGACTAGCAAATACAAGGAGAGGGCCACTCACAAGTTCTGAGGGGCATTGAGTAATGGAAGGGGACTGTATACCAGAGATTGCACGTGTGGGGCATGCAATCAATTGGTGTGGAGGTGGGCCATGATGCATGATGCATGATGGCCAGGTTGAATGGCATGATCCAATCATTGATTGAAGGATGATGGTCAGGCCATCAGGTAGTCCTGGGGTCTGTGATGCATGGGCTATTAGGGGTGCTGTGTGATGATGAGCCTTGATGCTTGTGATGGTGGTGTCAGTAGTTGTGATGGCAGGAGTTGTATTGTGGGGTTGGAGGAGGGGCCCCAGATGGAGCTCCAGGGGTGGTCCCAGATGGGAGGGGTTGTGACAGTGGCAATGAGAATTCCTCATCCATCAAAAGCTTTCATTGTGAGATGTTTTCATTTGTCATGATGCATATAGCTCCTGACTCAAGGTCAATGAACAAGCAAACCAAGAGGTCAAAACAGAAAAATGAGATGAGTGGGTCTGATATGATATAGCACATCTGAGTACCTCTACATCACCTGGAGAATCTCCTGATGAGTCATGGCGCACATTTTGATTCCAGAGAGGCAGTGGGAGAATGTGTGAGGATGTCACAATAGGATATCACGGTAGTGCTCCATGTGGTAGTAAATTGAGAATGAAAGGACATGTTGGGTGTCTTTGAACATATGTCTTGCTAGTGCAAACAACAAAACCTCAGTCCATAACAGCATTTGAAAATGCTGAAGTCTGTAACATCATTATTTGAGCATCCCAGAAGCACTCTAGATTATGGCTTGTTGATGCACAACAGTTGCTTAAACAGTGAATGTCTTGCTGGGAAGAGTCGTAGCATGCCGAGTCATCTCTGCCATCATACTTAGAGGGAGGAGCACCACAAAGGGGCACACGAGGAAGCAGAGAAGGACATAAAGGACAAAATAGTGGGATGGTGTAGAGAAGCTCAGATTGGAGGAGACATCAAATTGTGTAGTATGTGCCTTGGTTTGAGGGAACAAAACATAAATACCTCTGCTTAGGTGAGGAGATACTTGGAATTATGATATCAATGACACAGTAGTGGCAACCTGTATTTGTCATGAACACATCAATAAAAGATAGAGAAACAGTAATGGTGGACGACCATGAGAAGATGCATATGATTCAGAGTCAGAGTCTGAAGTAGTATGGGAATCTGAATCACTGTCAGAAGAGTCTGAATAGGAATATTTAACTTCAAGCATAGCCTGTTGTTGCTCCATGTTAAGCTGTGGTGCTGTCAGGTTCCGCTGAATCGGGGGCTTTCCAGGAAAGCGACGCCCTTACGATGCGGACTTGATCTACGGATACTCGGGTGTCTGGAACTCCGGGGCTAGGACTCCGGGGTTCAAGACGAGGACAGGGGTAATCTAGAGTCTGGGGGTTTTGGGTTGGAGGTAACTGGGGTTAGAGGGGGTCGAGTCGTGAACCGGAGGTTCTAAGACGAGACCAAGTTAGTAACTTAAGAGTCGCGAAGTGCGTACCAAACTTATAGCACGCGAATACTAAGGCGTGCCAGTCGAAGCGTACCAAACGAGGCGTACCAGTCAAACAAGAGGGCACGCAATATCCAAGTAACAGTGTATGCAATATCAAGCCTGGCGAATACAGTGGGGAGCTATGCTATAAGTACTACGGGAACATGTCTCGGGGTTCCGAGGTGTCTAGGATGAGTTCCGGGGGCCATTGAGTAGCGGGCAGGGACTGTATACCGGGATCGCGCGTGTGGGGACGCGCGATCAATTGGCGTGGAGGGAGTTGTGATGCGTGGTGCGTGATGCGTGATGGCCGCGCCGCGAGATCCGATCGTTGATGGCGGTTGGTCCCGGGGTCCCTGATGCAAGGGTCCCGGGGGGCTGGCTGATGGTGATCGTTGACGGATGATGGCGGCCGTTGATGCGTGTGATGGCAGTGCCGGTAGTAGTGATGGCGGGGCGTGTTCTGCGGGGTCGGGGGGAGGGTTAGCGGGTGGGGTTCCAGGGGTGTCTCGGGGTGGATCCGGAGGGGGTTGTGACAGGTGCATTAATAATTGGTCGTAATGATGGCTTGTTGTATGGCAGACTGTCAAAATCCGTAATTGCCATGATCTAGTAAATCAATGATTTGTTGCCATATATCTATTGTGCTGGATAACAGACCTCTCAAATAACAATAGGTGTTCATTAGATAGTGGCGATATGCCAAATCTTTTGAGGGGTATCTCAGCCCTGGTATTCAAGGCTCGCTTTTCACAGAAGACAACCAAGGAACCATAAGTCATAATGCATGTGTCTGCTCCAATATATGATTTTCATGTGGTGGCTATTGTCTGCAATCTAATATTGTGTCCTGTCATGCCTGTACTAAGCAGGAAATAGAAAGACTCACAATTAGTCAACAAAATAGGTCTATTTGTTAGAGACTGCTGGATCTATGGGTCAACTGGACATCCAATACATCTGGCAAGGAAAGAATGTCAGCCAAATAAAACATTGATTGATTGCAACATTATGGATCAAGTGGATGTAGAGAATGTGTTAAAACAGACACAACTGTAGCTACATTCTGGCATATGTAGATATCAAATATTAACATAGTAATGCTATGGAACACATGACGTTAAAAAGGGAAGACATTATTCCCACACATATCTGTAACCATACAGACAAATGGTACATATCACATGATGGTAAAAAGCAAAGACATTATTTTCACATATATCTAGTCTACTGCTTACTAAGTAAACCATACAGATGAATGGTAGTATCACATGATGTTAAAAATTGAAGACATTATTCCCATGCATATCTGTAACTGTACAGATGAATGGTAGTATCACATAACGTTAAAAAGCAAAGACATTATTCTCACGTATACCTAGTTTACTGCTTACTAAGTAACTATACAGATGAATGGTAGTATCACATGATGTTAAAAATTGACATTGACATGTAACGCATATTTTGTCCAGTTGAAGACCATGTTAGCCATAAGAATTTTGAGTTGAGCTTCTCATGTGGTGATGACGCCAACTGTGGTTGGGTGCACTGGATGTATATGCAGTACAACACCATCTTCAGCGCCTGGCATACATAGTTGTGAGGAGTCCTGACAGGGTCCTAGTGTGCTCGAGCAGAGGTAATAGAATGGTGCGCTAGATGATAGCGCCTCAGGTGCTACCTAACAAATGGTAAGCGCCATAGCTTAGGCAAAGACAAAGAGAAAAAGATGAGTAGCACAGCATAATGTGCCAGATAAAAGCGACCAACGGCATTATGACCCACAGCGACCAACGGCGACTCTAAATTGACTTAGAATTATATGGGTCTGCTCACTCTTAATATAATTCTGATTGGCCAGGCTGTTCTAGGGTATGGTCGGAAAATCCACAACAGACACCATGAGCGCTAATGTTGGTGGTACTCATTGTATCAATTCCTGACAGGTCCAGATGTCAGGTTTAAGTATATCCTGTGCCGCCATCATTGATTCTTTTAGGCTTCTGATTGAGGTGCCTCGTCAAATGGCAGCGCCTACTGCTGACTCCTTCTGGAAGTGATCGGGGTTTGGTTAGAGTCCCCTCCCGCTGTCGTGTTAGCGCTATACATCCTGAGCCTCCTTGGTCCTTGAAATAGATGAATGGAGTGTGCTGAAGAACTGGTAACTGGTGATTAGGGTTAATGGATAAGTCCTGCAATAGAGCAACAGAGCTAGGGCTGCTCTGTACCCAAACTGGTCACTAAAGTCTCCAGTATGTAAAGTGTCAGTTGGCCTATAATGTCTCTTGATGCGCTCAGTCCAAGTAGAAGCCTATCAGTGGATCTGTAACAGAGTGAATACAAGCTCTCAAAGTCCTCAACTTTTCATATTCTATCATGTAGTTGGTGGTCAGGAATGAAGGAGCATCAGCCTGGTTAAGATTAGTAGGGTCCTTCCCTAATAACCTAAGTGCATCCAGGAAGTTGCAAGAGGCCTTGAGGAAATGCATGGGACTGAGACATGAGTAATTGTCATCATTACCCCATACTGAAATCATCTTAGCAACATCAAGAAGAAGAACCTTTTCTGCAGATTTTTCGTCAGAGGAATATGAACAAATTACCTTAGTACAAATAACCTGTGGGGAGTTATTAACCAGATCAATATGATGATTGGTGAAAAAATGGAGCGGCAAGGGGAAGCAACTCCTAATATTGAGGAGATAAATTGTTGGAATGACAACCTCTCTAGCTTCCCCTAGAGATCACTCTACAGAATTAGCCATCTCCATGCTACCTATCAATTGAGCATGAATAGAGCTGTCAACATCTCTACTTCTATCTTGAGAGGCCTGTTGTACAACCTCAGCCTGCCCCTTGGTACGGAGTCGGCCTGCAACAACTTCATGCAAGAGCAATGCTGAGAGCGGCCCCAAAAGAGAACAGAGAGTTTCAATGTTCACGAGATCTCGTATCTCATCTTCCAAATAAAAATAAGAAGGCTTGAAAGGACTGATATCCAGATCAACTAGACGGGGGGATTGAACACTTTTGACATTGACAGTTTTGAGGATGCTGGCATTGTTGAATTCCTCAATAGCTACATTCTCACGAATACGAACTGCCAGAGGCAACTGAAAACGGTTGATCCCAACAGGGGGATTGATCCTTCCATCAAAGTCAAAGTCGTCCGGAACAGGTCCTGGGACAAAGGGACAGAGGTCGATGGTTGGGCACTAGTGACACCTGAAGAAATGGTTTCAGAAGGAAGGGGGGGGGTTCATCAGTTATCAGCGTAGGATGAGGTGGAGAGTTTGAACGACCAGCGGTAGAAGAATCAGTCGTTGACAGAGTTGAGGTGTCGACAACTTAGACAGAGAAAATGAAGAGATCTTATGTCAAGTGTGAAAACAAACGGAAGAGTGTCTCATATTGCACACGAATAGATAGACTTAATTGCTGGAAAAGGAAAGAGGGGTGATGTCCTTATAAGTCAACCCGCCTTATCTCACGCTGGGCTAGCCGGCGGGGCACGTAGCCTCAGCTTACATGAAGTAAATAAAACATACGTGTATATGATAGTAAAGTGACATCATAGTATGACGGCCGAAACGCCTCGCTAGAAAGGTGAGTGTGAGAAAATAATTATAGCCATTTAGGTTAGATTCCCGCAGTGCCGCAGCCAATGGTTCAATAGCTTTCAGAACTTTGAAACTTTGAATAAGATTGAATTCACTCAACAGCACTCATAAATCCGCGTCGATTCCGATGGGGTTCAGACTTTTTCAATAATTTCGGATGTGGTATAACTTGGGTATAAGATATATGGATTTACGAGTGCCAAGAGATTTGTTCTTAGTGTTTTGCGCTGTTTGAAGAGCATCGTTTATCGACAATTGAATGGAGTGTAACGTACTTGGTCTATCGGTAGCTTAATGAGACCTATTTGATGGGTTTGCCGGATGATGTAAAAGCGGCCTGGACCTATGCTACTAGTAAGGCTATTTCTTCCGTGGCAGTCAGTTGGTTTCAACAACAGGAATGATCTCTTGCCCAGAACAAATCGGGAAAAATAGAGAAGCTTAGAACGCCAAAAATTGCTAGTTGTATCAGAAATTTCGGTAGGGAGCAACGAACGTAAGAATGCTTACATTACTCAGTATCATCCCCCGCTTATCATATGGTTTACGTTCGTACTCGAATACAGATCTATCATGTTTCATTCCGTGCAACACAAGCTGATGTGATATCATAGCAATAAACATTCATTATATTCGAGATGATGTACACATTCGCCGTGAGGACATTTTCTACCTGCTCAGTAGAGATGACTGATTTGATCTTGTGCTTTTTAATGGTCGTCATTTTGATCATCTAGACCTCCAGGAAACAACGGACGAACTTCTATCCCATGTAGCAAGTCAACGGCCTTTAAGTTTCGAAGCTTGGTATATTTCTTTCCCTTTCTGCCTGAGTCATTTTCGTAATAATCAAGAGAGAAAGAAACTTTCCTTCAAAGTACAATAGCGACCGGCGCCCTTAGTCCGGGTCGGTCGGGTGAGAGGACCCCGGATTCAAATCTTACGTTGAGAAGGGGATGAGCATGTTATGCAATACTCACACTGACAGAAAACAAATCAGAGTTCCATCGGTTGTTCGGTAACTAAAAAAAATCATTTTGCATTTGGTTAATGAACACTCCGAAGCTCCACTGGTGATGCCAAGTTCTTATAACACGCATGGCACACTGGGTCGTTTTGAATGATCAGAAGGGATCTACGGACTCAGGCAGGGGGGCACTCATAAGGCTCTAGGCAACCAGAGCTACAGAAGAAGCTTTATGGCATCAAGTGACAAGGGTTAAGATTGTGTTTTTTGGCATGTAGGGAGGTTGACTTGACTGCTATGGGTGGAGGGGGTGGATACTGTTAGGCTCAACATAAGATTTTGTCACCAAAAACTCACATCCTCATTTTTGAGACATTTTAAGACATCTCAATACCCTGAGTAGCTTGCCATTTTTCCAAGTTTACACCATATCTCTGATTGCTTTGTGCACCTTGTTTCAGTTTGTGAGAGTGACGTGACGTTTCCAAAATTAACATTTGTATGGCAGTACAGACACAATATATGATTAGCCGAGCCGTTTCTTTCCCGCGAACCTCACCCGAGCTCTCAGTCTCGAACCAAGCAGGGTAAAAGGCGCATGATAGCATGATATCATGTGGCATCGAAAAGCAAAAGGGGACAAAAGTAAGGGGAGATGTTCCAGTCAAGCGAGACCTCGGAATTAGTAAAGGATAGCAACACCGACGTAAGGCCACGAAGTTTTACTGTCATAAGTTAAAGTTTCGGCCCTGTATTGCCAAGCTTTTGGCAAACAATACAATTTCCATTTTTGGATAGGTATCTAAATGACATATTGCGCAAGTGATCCACCCTTTGTCGAAAAATTATCATTCATGGAATGCATGCAATTGTCCTTCACCGTGCAACAGAGGTCCACAGTGTCCGACCTTGTTAAGTCGTTTCAAAGACTTTATAGATATCAGCTACGTCGAGTTCTTTTTTCCACTTTCCATGTTATAACCAAGCAGGAGAGAAGAAGCATCCAGCGGCTACACACAAAGTACTCAAACCATGTCGTGTAAATGCTGACATCTGCAATATGATGCCGATCCCGTATGGCAAGGCTCCTGGGGTCCTGAGAACCCATTGTATGGATAATTGAGGGAAGACCAAAGTGTGCATGGGACCATTCTTACCCGGACATGGTCCGGACCTTAACGGCACTGGTTCTGACAAGGCCTGGAGTTTCGGCTGTGGAGAGGGCATTCATTGACCATAAAAAGCAGGCAAGTGCGAGAGACTTGATCAACAAGAATGTCCTCGCCGAACTTTGAGCAACTGAATTTGGATAATCTCGTTCGAAACCCGGACGACGGAGCATACCACTGCCCACAATGTCAAGCGCCGTTCACCAGGCGATTCAACTTACGGAGACACTACGCTATTCGTAATATTTATGACTCCTTACAATGATTTTCAACTCATCCGAGTAAATCAGATACACGAAGCATGCCTTTCAAATGCACTGTTTGCGGTCAAGAGTTTTCTCATAGGTATGCCCATGCTTATGTCGCTACGCAATGTGTAAAGACGCATAACGCGTATCTAGCGACGAATTTCATATACATATCCTTACTTGCGCGGAAGAGACAAGAAATGGTCCACCAGAATATCTTTCACAAGCTATTACCAGGTTACAAAGCCATCTTGGATTCTCCACCACTTCTTCGGACGACTTGACTCCCTCTCTACCGCTCGAAGGCACCCTAACACCTTCAATCTCACAAGTCCTCAAAGAGACTCCACTTAGTGAGATCGATCAGACGTTCCCTCAATTGATGCATTTCTGGACGTCTTCGACAAACCCACCGCTAACCCCCTTACCTTACCATGACTCAGAGGTAGGTTCCTCTCCACGTTCTACATTCATTGTGGTCTTAAAACTCACTATTTCGTTGAGCTCAGGGGTCCATTTTCTCGTTGGTATCATCAGATGTCGCACCAGCGACAGACGGGATACATTCCCAACTTGAAGTACGTCCGAGTCTACGGCGAAACTCCAAACCTTATGATGGAAATCGACGAAGGACAAAAGACCGCCCCATTTACACCAGACGTCAGGTGGATGATATGTTAAGCGTATTGAGCACCCGCGTAACTGAAGCTCTTGTAAGAAACCTAATCATATAGTTGCGTAGTTATGGTACTGAACTACGGGCAACAGCAGGATATCATTAAGCAATTATAGGCATGACATGCCCGAAGCCTATCGGTCCTGATATCATGTGTAATCATGTATATTCAAATTTTATGCTTCTAATACACTGAGGGAGGGAGATAGACTGTTGTCGTAACTTTGCAGGACTGAGAGTTTTCTAGGAAAGTCAATTTATAATATTGATACGCGTTTGAGCCCGGCCTGGGAATACAAAAATAATATATTTAAGAAAAGTCCTAGTTACACACATAAACTGAAAACCGTAAGCTGTGTGAACTAAAAAGTCGAAAATGTTAGAATCCTCGCAGTGTATCATCCTCAGTGTTATGAACGACTTTGTTCACTGTCCGTACCTAGCACTGTGCCTAACAATTACTGTGCGTAGGTGTGACAGGCACCTAGATAGATCACGTATAAATATGACGAGCTGCGCCGCGTGCCTTCGGCACACAGCTAGCATCTCGTTGGGGGCTTCGCCCCCAAACCCCCCCCAACTAAGCCTCCACCCTAACCTCACTTCATTTGGTTAGGGCTCCAAGTATGTATAAGTAACTCAGCCTCCACCTTAACCTCACTTCATTCGGTTAAGGCTTTGAATTCAATTTTGCTGCATGCCTTCAGCATGCAGCTAGTATTTCATTGGAAGCTTTGCCTTTAAACCTTCTCCAACATAGCCTCTACTCTAACCTCACTTTGTTTGGTTAGAGCTCCAAGTATGTATAGGTTAAGGCTTCAAATATGTATAGAAAACTCAGTGCTGAATTTCAGCCTCAACCTCACTTTGTTTGGTTAAAACTTCAAATATATATAAATAAAATCAATTTCAATATTATATCTTGTCATAATATATTTCTAACAACAGCTATTTCTTATATTTATTCTATTAGGTGCTATAATATTTATATATTAGTTTATATTGTTTATTTTATTAAAAGTAACTTACATTTGTAAACCACTTAAAATTTCTTGATATACAATATTAGTTGTTCTTCATGATGTATTTTCTGGTAATGAAATAATGTTGATACAATTATCTGATGTATATTGAGAAAGTGCCACATAAAGCTGCCCATGTGAAAAAACTGGTGATTGAAGATTCAATCCAACATGTTTGACTGATTGGCCTTGTGATTTATTTATAGTCATAGCAAATGCTAAACAAATAGGAAATTGTCTTCTATGCAATGGAATAGGAAGATCTTCTTCAGATGCATCAATTCTTAGAATAAAAACAGAAGATCCTGCAAATTTAGCATAACCACTGATAATTCAACATTGCAAAACATGGCGACTAATATTGTAACTATCATTCTTGTTCTATTGCAAAGACCTTTAGATGGATCAGAATTTGGAAAAAGCATGACTGGAACACCAATTTTTAAAACTAATTTTGCTAAAGGTAATCCACTTGCAGCTAAAGAATTAAAATATTCCATAGGATATGATGAAAATGAATTGTTATTATGAGATTTAATGTGTACAGAATCTGCACTCCACAATTCTTCACTTAAAATTGATTAAGGACCTTTAAGTTGATATCATCTACATCAGAATTTGTACATGAAAGAATTGTTTGATCTAGATAACATTGATCATTATGAACATGTGCAATGTCAGGATATGTAGATGCAATTAATCCTTTAATTGAATTATCATTGCACATCATTGTTTCTGGAATTTGAATTGTTTCTCCAAGCCCTAAATTTTTTCCTGCACCAATATCCAATAACCAAGCTGCATGAGCAACATTTTCTGGAGTTTGTTCTAAATGCATATTTTGAACTAAATAAAATACTTCAATTTCCTTCCACAATCTTCCTTTGCTTAAAGAAGCAGCAATAATCTGTTGCCTCAATCCTCTTGGAATGACTAGTAATATTCGTCAAAAATCTTCTTCAAAAACTATAGTAATTCCACCAAATGGCTTGTCATTATTTAAGATATCTTTTTAAAGCACAATCTACAGAATCAATAGCATTTTTATGTTGCATTAGAACTTCATTCAAAATTATAAGTTTTGTTTATACTATAACTTGATGTAAATTTATTCCCTGTTTAATATTTGCAACAGAAATATCTATAGCAGGAATTGATATTTTAAAGCATGAATGCACAGTACAACCACCTTCTAATAGCAAAGCAGCAATTCCAGATGATGCTATACATAATGCAACATTTCTATTGGAACAAATAGCAGCAGCTAGGGTATTGCAAAAAAAAGTCTTTCCACATCCACCTGCACTATGAAGAAAGATCATTTTTTCAGAATTGTTATTTACAGAATTTATAACAGCATTGAAAACATTTGGCTGTTCAATATTGAACTTGGCTTTGTTTTCATTAACAGTTCTTTTCAATGCTTCAACATCATAACTTAACTCATCTTATAATAGCCAATTATCAGGAATATCATTCCACATTTCATTTTCAGAAGGTCCTGTAGGTAATGGCATATTTGGAAAATCTTTTAAAGTTTTTTCTGACTACATTAATTTTTCATTAATAAGATAAAGACCATAATTATATATTGTTTCTTCTTCAAAATGCTGATCTCTATATTGTCTCATTCTTTCTAATCTGTGTTAAAAATCATCACAAATATATTGTTTAAAGTGATTTCAAAGATCTTCAGAAGTAGTAGGAGCACAGTGAAGTAAAATAGTACAAAAAAGTAATCAAAGAGTTGTTCCTATTTGCATTGGAGCAGCTTCACCTAAACATTGAATTCATTCTGCATCATCTTGTAAAAGACCACGGACATTATATACTTCTTTATATGTTCTATATTCAATGCCATTAACTGTTTTTAATTCAATCTATGATATAGCATTCATTACAACAGTCAGAAGCATTCAGAGATAAAATCTTTCTCTTTAAAAAGGTGAAGCAAAATACATTCTTCCAATTGCATATCCTCTTTGCCAATTTTTCCAACTTCGTGTTTTTGCTTTATATACAAATTTTGTAAAAAAGTTTTGATAAGTAATATTATTGCTTGGAAATTTTTGATTAGTTTCAAACTAAGTAATCAAAGCAGTCTTTCCTAAATTTTTTCTAGCAGCAACAGCTTCCAAAGATTCATTATCTTGGTAAAAAAACTTCATGTTGATCTTCTAAATGTACAGGAAGACAATGAACAGAAGGCTCTTTAGCATGCATATTAAATTCAAAAATATGCCAGCATGCTTCAGAAGCTGAGATATATTGAGCATCTAAATATTCTTTAATTTCATCTCATTGATTTGGCTCTTTAGAAATTTCTAATATAGTACGATCATGTCCTTTATAAATATATTTGATTGCTTCAACTGAAGCATATATTTCAACAATATTTTGCTAAAAGATAAGGATTGTATGGTACAACATCACGATTATCATAATGATGACCATTTTTTATAAAATAACGACCATTGCTAGGTTGAGCATATTGAGGATATCTGTTGTCACCAAAATGAATTGTTTCTCGAAATTCTTTTGGATATCTTTTTGAACATTTTCTATCTACCATACATTTAGCATCTGGCTTTATATTTCCACATGAACCATGAACTATATTTGTAATAATAATTTTATAAAGTTTAAGCTCCTCTTTTCTGAAATTCAATAGTGTGCACATATGCTACTACATTTCTAAAAATACCATCTTTAAGTTCTTTTAAAATAGTATTTTTTTTTAGTTCAAAAATACATGCAACAATATCAGGTCGATCAGCAGCTGTTTGGTTTTTTCCATTAATAGTAGGTTCTTTTGAAAGAGCTTCTTCAATTTCAGTCCACTTTGGATTTTCAGTCATAGTCATAAAAATATCAGGTTTTCAAAAATATTTACAAATAGCTATAGAATCGTGAAAAACAATTTGACCTTGTAAGCAACATATGCCAAATTTTGGATTATTTTGAGTAGATTTACTAAGTTTTTCAGAATCAAAATGTAAAGCTTGACAATGTAGGCATAAAATATTTATAGATTTAATATTATGCTTTTCAAGTTCATTTATATAAAGTTGGCTTTCTTGTAGAAGCAAAGCATTTTTTTGTTGACCTTGATGATTTGGTTTTTGAATTGGTTGATTTTCAACTTCAACTTCTTGTAATATATTTTGTTCTTCTGGTATATGTATTGCAGGATTGTGATTATTTAAATTTTGCTCTTCAAGATTATTTATATTTTGCATAGGTTCTTCAAAGTATGCAAAAGGATTTTGCATTAATTGATTCCAAGCTGCTTGGATATTTATCAACTCAATATCTTCTTGAAAAGCAAGATTTTGCTGATCATAATCATTAACATCATTAACATTGTCTTTTTTTTTTTTTTTTTTTTGGTGGTATCACGGCAGTCTGCCAACTGTTCACATAAGTCAACCTCTTACAGACTAGGATAAATGCGATATATCACTCTTTTATTTCAATTCTATTCCTTCTCCTCAGCTATGGGCCACCTTGTTGGAAATGCCTTTACGGACAGAATATGGGGCTCGCTAACCAATATCCACTAAAACCACGGATAATCTTCTCCAAAGCCTGAGGGGTGATATGTCTCCCTGTATTAGGTTTGCCCATGTATTCATTATCAGCCCGGGCTTGTATGCCTTCTTACCAAACCTATCTTCATCTGTTGCTAGGCAGTCAAGTTTTATTTGTTGTGTGATTGCAGCTCTTATTCTTTGTACTACTTCTCTGTCGGTGAATGTACGTTCTGGGTCTGATTCTCTTGAGATTCTCCATTTACACCTTAACTTTCAGATTGAGTAAGTAGCTTCAGATGTAACTATCTTCCTGAATCAACATTCCTCTTTGTCACCCTTTCTCTTTCTTTTGGTAAGCGCACATCTGAGCTGGTTGCCTAGAGATGGTTTAGTGAAGGGTAGTCCTTTCCTTTCATGTAGCGCTCCAATAAAGTTCCACACTGCATTCTGACCTGATGCGGTGCATTCCGTAAGGATGTGCTCGATTGTTTCCATTGTTCTGCACTGTGGGCATACTGCTCTGTCTTTGTAATCCTTTACATTCTCCCAATACCTTCCCACCTTATAGGAATTATGCATCGCTCGCCACAGGAAGTTTCTAGTTTGGCAGGTAAGGTCTTTGTCTCTTAGAGACATCCATATTTGTTCATCTGTTGGGAAGTTGCCCAGCCTTTCTTTCGTAGCCCACCTTGTCATGTCGAGATGTGTAGTCATGCCTTTTTGCTGTGGTTTCAGGTTCCTTTCTAGTATACCTTTGTATGCTGTGGCTTGTGTTAGTTTTGCTAATTTTGTGCCTTGGATGTTATATCCACATGGCCCAGTCAGGTTTATTTCGTCTGGGGTTGGCTTATGGGCCCCCTCACTTGCAAGTCTATCCGCTTCTTCATTTCCTTCAATCCCAGTGTGACCCTTTACTTTCTCTAGCATTGTGATTCCATTTCTTATTCGAAAGGTCACTATCAACTTTAGGATTTCTTTATTCGCTGTGCCTATCCAGCCTTTGTCTTCTCTTTTTTCCAGGTGTTTGGTTAAACTGTCTATGGTAATTTGTGAATCACTTTTTATTAGGATTGCCTGGGCATCTGGTGCAGTTTGTGCTGCCACTAGTATGGCCACTGATTCTCCGGCGTTATTGGTTTGGGCCACACACTCCAGTAGACGGATTGCTTGGTTATGGGGGTCATCAGGACCAAACTAAACACCAGCTCACGCTGCTGATTTTCCTTCGTTATTTTTAATGCATGACCTATCGGTGTAAATTGTTACTATGTCCAGTGGGAGTTGTGGTGCTCTTATATACTCTATTTGTTCCATGGGTATTACATCTGGCTTCGCAAAAATCCTGAAACCTTCTTTAAGAGAACCTCTCATGGTAAACTCTGGGTTGAACACTCTTCTGTCCTCATCTTGTGTGAGTTCCTCCTCCTCTTCTGTAATCTTTCTACTTATCTTGGGAGTATTTGGGCTCCATTTCTCCCCCAGTCTTGTTATATAATTCCTAGCAATTTTGCTACACTTGTGTGTGTTCCCACACCCCCCACTTCTCAAGTCTTTACATGTTTGGCAAGCACAGTTTTTCCTGGCTTTGTGCGAAGACGGTGCTTCAGAATCCAGGGCATTTCCCAGGCCCACCATGTCCCCTACTGTGCATATTTTGTGTGTCTTCCTCATACACAGCATAGAGGCAGTATTTATTCTGAGATACTTTTCCTGTGCCAGGCCAATGTGGAACCAGGCTGGCATCTGGCTTCTTAATTCATTGGCCAGGAGGAGGGGCTGGAATGTCACGTTATGTTTTTTCATTATCTGAAGCATTTTTGTGCTGGGAGACCATTCTCTGCTGCTCTTGTATTCACTTTCGTAGTTTGGAGTATGAAGTTTGTTAGGGCATTTTTTCGTGACCCTGTGTATTTGCAATCTTTGAGTTTATGACCTTGTCGGTCAAAATTGCCCATCTGAGGCATTCCTCATCAAATTTCAGGTACCTCTGAGCTTTCATGATCTCTATTGCTTTGTTTCTCACTTTCAGGTCTAGTACTTTCCTGCCACCCTCTTTTAGTGGCAATCTCATGGTGCTCAATCCTATTGCTTGTCGTGATTCACTATTCCAAAGAAACTCACTTATCATTTTCGTCAACTGGTTTTCTACCTGTTTTGGCATACTCTGGACTCGTGTTCTGTACTGGGTACATCTGCCTACAACCATGTTTATTATCAGTCTCCTGCCCTCTAATGTTGGCTTTTCCTTGTTCCATCTTTTCAGGTCTCTCATTATTATTTCCACAGTTGGAGTCCACATGCTCACGCTATCGACTTTATTTCCTATAAGAGCGCCTAGGAGGCGTGTCGCCTCTCCATCTGCCGCAATTTTGATCTCGTCAGGTATAGTCTGGCTTGCGTTCTTTGGCTTATGCATGCTAATCATTTCTGTCCTGTGCTCAGCTGTGCCAATTGGAACAATTACTGTTTTTGGTATATTAAATCTTGCTCCTGATGCAGCACACCAGTCTCTCAGCAGCTTCTGCAGGTCTTTAAAATTGTTGTCTTCATCCAGGTACACCGTAGTATCATCAGCAAAGAGTGTGGTGATTAGCCTCTCCAATCCTTCTCCCATGTCAATTCCTTTTAACTTTGAGGATCTTAGCATTTGTGCCAGGGACTCAATTGCGATGTTGAACAGGAGGCATGACAGTGGGTCTCCCTGGCGCACTCCCCTTGTTACCTTATATCTTTCGCTCATCTCTCCATTCAGGATGACCTTTATGTATGCATCACTGTATAGTGCCTTTACTGTGTTGATGAACTCTATTGGAAGCCCAGCTTTTTTCATTGCTCTCCACAGGAAGGGGTGGAGAATCTTATCATAAGCCTTTTCCTGATCCAAACATACAATCATTCTGTTCTTTTCCGTTAGCTCACACCAATCTATCATGACTCGAGCTAGTTCTGTCTGATCCTCAATTCGCCTTTTTTTCATGAAGCCAGCTTAATCTTGGTGTATTATATTCGGTGCTATGTTGCTCAGCCTCATGGACAAGGCTTTTGTCATTATTTTATAATCAGTGTTCAATACTGTGATAGGGCAGTAGTTTGCTATATCTGTCTTATCTTCTTTTTTATAAAGTGGACATATCCACCCTTCAGCAAAATCGGTTCCCTGCTCTAGGCCGTTCATTTGAATATCTTGAAATACCTTAGCTAGTGCCGATGCAACGTCAAAACTCAGTTTTTCTTCTTTCTGGGCTTCCTCATAGCGTAGTTTGAGTTCCTTCCATAATTCATGTACTATTCCATCAAGGCCAGCTGCCTTTCCATTTTGTAGTTTGTTAATGGCGTCCTCTACCTCCTCCTTCGTGATCAGGGTACTTAGTATACTTTTTTGCTCTTTATTAAGCTTTAGCTTAATTTTTGATAGTACTTTCCTCATCTTCCTCCTATGGTCATCTCGATTTATTGGGACATGTGATAGCAGGGGGTTGTGTCGTGGAATCAGAGGAGGAGCTCCAGATGGAGTTCTGGAGGTGTCCCAGGATGGTTCTGAGTGGAAGGGGTCATGACACTGCATTGGCAGCAGATTTGTTCTCCATGTTCTCTAGTGCCTGTGGTTAGTCATTGGTGTTGAATTCAAAGCCACTGAGATTGGATTAATGAGGCACTCTCATTGAGGTCATGTAGGCTAGAGATTGGCTGCTGTGATGGTTCATTGTCAGTTGACTGAGACTCATGACATTCAATGAATTTGACATTAATGAGCTCCCATTATAGATGTCTGCAGATAGCACTCACACCAGCACCTCATGTTAGCAGATGGGTACCACCAGAAGCAGCATGCCTTAGTGCTCCAGGGGCTAATTTTTGCATATTTTTATGCTAATAACTCACAGCTGGAGCCTCTAATTACTCTAGGATCACTCTCTATGGCATCATCTATTCTTAGCCTCACTTTTGACACCTTACCACACCTGGCCACTCACACTCCCAGGCTATACACAGACATGGACACTTGGCATCAGTTAATCCAGAATGATGCTCTTAGCTATGGCAGTGCTTACAGGACGGAATATGAAGTATTTTCATGACAGACAGCTTGGAGTTTTACCTTAGTACCTGACATCACTTAGACCTTGCTAACTCAGACTGACAGCATGATTGTAGACCTTTTACCATATAGATTAATTCATGACATTCACTTACATATAAATACTTACTTTTTGTTAGTAGCATACATCAATTTGGCAGTAGGGATCACATCCCAACATTTTGGTCATCATATGCAACAGACTACCTTTTGTTGACCATGTCAGCAAGAGAACTCTGCTTTAGTTTTCTCTCTCTCTCTCTCTGCAATCTCTTAGCACCTTGCAACGATGGCTTGACATTTGTGTTTAGATCTGCTAAGCAATCCTGTCATTTTATCATCTCTTTTTAAGTGCTCACACTTAGTGCTTCTTAGCAACCCTTAGCAGTGCCTCTTAGTGCCTTGTCTTAGCAACTCTCTCCCATGCTTCTTAGCATCTTTCCTACGACGCTGTACCAGCAGTCAGAGACACACCATGCACCAGAAGTCAAAATAAACATTTAATTATGGGCTGAAACTGTAAGCCTTCTGGTAGCAGTCTCAACAAATAACCATCTCTGAAAACATCCCAACAAATACACAGAAAAGTACAGAATAACAGGCAGAGACCAGCTCAAACTATCAGCTCAACAATAGTCTAACCACTGTCATGGGAGGAAAAGCATGGAAGCTGGCAGAATGGATGGAATAAGATGAAATTGGGATATTATTATTGTCATTGACAATTATAATAACTCAATTTTGTCATCAGGAAGCATGGAAGCTGGCAGAGTGGATGGAATAGAAGGAAGTTGGAATATTATTATTGTCATTGACAATTATAATAACTCAATTTCATCATCAAATCGGTCAATGTTTGAGTTGACGTAAATGGAAGAGAAAAGGGAAAGAAGCAGGGAATGCAGGGAAGCACTAAAAGGGGAAAGAAGGATCTATGAATGGGATCATGCTAAATGGAGCTCAAGCAAATGGGGAAGTGGCAATCAGAAACATCCTGAGAAATGGTGGAACAAGAAGTTGAATGGCAGAACTGGTGGCACTGAAACAGGCTTCTCAAAAGGGAAATTGGACTATCAAATATGTTCTGGAGGCTGGGAAGTTTACAACAAAGAGTCAGAGGTAGATAGTGGTCTGTGCACTAGAAAAACAGTATAAGTAGCACAAGTTTAGTAGAGAATAGACAAGCAATTGATAGGCAAAGGCTCGGTGATTCCTAGGGAGTGAATTGCTTAGGCTGGAGTTTGTTGAGAAACCTCCATTTTCCGGAATAAGCAAACACTAATTGGAGATACAGAAATATTAGATATTAGAGGAAAAGATAAAATGTGATATACTTATCTAAATTCTGACTACAAGTGTAGTGACTGCATGGAGTTAGAAAACTCAGTTGGGTGCCTGCAGCCTCATATGTTAACCAAGCAAAAGACATACTCACATTATAGTTTTGATGAAAGCAAACACCAGGAAGTAGTTTTTAATGTGAGACTCTACAAAGGCCTAGAACAATAAAAGTGATTAAAGGAACAAAGAAGGTTGAAGGAATAAAGGAGGCAGTGATAATAGTAAATAAGAAAACCCCAAATAAGAAGCAAATTTTCTAGTCCAACACTACATATACAAAGTGGAATCATACTGAGACAAACAGATACTGAAGCCCAACTTGAAGAGCTGGAGGATATGCAGCCATGATGATAAAGTAAAATAAAGTCTCTGAATCACATTATCACTGAATTCTCCTGTATTAATCAGGAGATTGTATGAGAAGAAGCGAGAAACATATGAAGAAGAAAAATAAGGAAAACATGGCCAGAGCGGAATTTATCCACCATACTAGGCAGTCCTCGAATGAAGATTATGGATGCTGAGAGAAGACTTTCCTTAGGTCTGACCTGAGTGCACAAAATACTGAATCTAAAAGCGGCCTATTTTATATGGACACTTACAATGTAACAAGAAAAAATGATAGTTCATATTTATACTAGAAATAATTAATAAATGGAATAAGATAGAGCTGAGCTGGATGTCAAGCTGACAGACAGAAGGCTAGGAAAGAAAACCATCCTTCAACATATAATAGTGGAGACCTAAGACAGCACAAGAATAATAGACCTGAGGAGTTTGGAAGAGCCAGAAAATGGCTCATCAGACAGGGTTTTAATAGCTAGTAGGCCATATCAAAAAGACAGGTTAGAATAAAACAGGCCCTGAGCTGTTAGTCCCACATACATGCGTAAAGGCATTTTCTTGCAGAGACTAAAATCAGCTGCCTCTCTAGTAGAAAAACCTAATTTGAACCCCAAATAAGCAGCACAGCAGGCAAGAGGGCCTTGCCAAGGACGTAGGCCATTGAGCTACTTGAAACACTACTCCAAAAAAAAAACTCACATCCTATTTTTAAAATAAAAATAGAAATTAAATTAAACTCCATATATAATTATATAAGCATTTGTCTGGATGAAGGAATACATAAGCGTTTGTCTGGATGAAGGATTATATAATTGGTTGTTGTCTTGTCAAACTTAATCAGTGTATAAATGACTGAGATGACTAAGGTATTGCTGATCTCCAGATCTAATTCTACTATGTCCCTCAATTGTATAGTTTATCATAATCCGTCTATCTGTCCACTCCATCCTCCTTGTAACAACTACTCAATCTGGTTGACATACATGTACCGCAATCCTCCCATTCAAATTAAAGGCTCTTTGTTGAGCTTTAATTATTTCATTAATATAATTAGTTAAAAACATTGCTAGCTATCTGGAGTCAAACTATTCTCGATTTCTTGACTTCAAATAAGAACCTTACTCTATTTTACTTATATTATAGTTTGTATATATTATATATTAACAAATTATTCTGATTTCTGATTCTTTGATGACTCCACACTTATATTATTTTATATGTGAATACTAATTGTGATATACTATTTCACCCCTTTAGCTAGGAGAAGTCCCCTCTAAATTGGATGTCACTAAGTTCACACTCTGCTACCCTGTAAAGAACTAGTCAATGAGACTGAGATGCAAGAGACTCTACTTTGAATCAATTAGCAGGCATGACAACTGGCTTGACCTTTTGCCACTAAGGGACTTAGCAACAAGACTTCGTCTCAACCCCAGACTAAGTCAAAAACACATTAGGTATGCTATGTTACATTCATTCTATGTCTTGTTTGAAGTATTAGAATAGCTGGTTGTGGTAAAAAAATTGTATTAGTTGGGCAAAAAGAGACTCTATGCTAATGGGTGAAATAGTATTTTGACAATTTACAATTATACAAAGTCTTCTTCATCTTCTACTTCTTTAATTTCAACATATTCATCATCTATTGGCAGATTGACCTTATCTTTAACCCACATCGGCAGTGAACGTACTGTAGCAGCACAACAATCAGCTTTTTCAGAGTTAGCAAGCAAAATAATGTCTTGGATATTGAATGAAGTTGTGTCTCCAAAGCGGCCCTTATAGATGCTGACTGTGAATGTGACAATAACAGCTGACCAGTTTGCCACCTCAACGTAGGCATGAGGCAATAACTGATTATTTTCAAGGTTGAATTTTTAGTGTCGATCATCATAAACTGGTATTGGAATTGTTATTCAATTATAATAAGCAATAATAGAAAAAAGTAGGTGAATTTTATGGCTTACCTGAATCTCCATATAGTCTTACTGCATCAGACCAAGATAACTTGGTGTGACTGTGATTACCCTTCTTTGTTGAAGAAGCAGAAGCTAGTCTTGTAAATGAACCTGGTTTGTCTGAAGAGTTATTAGCTTTTTATATTAAGTAATAATTGTTAATTATACTGTATACCTGAATCTGAATAATTTGTATTCTTTCTCGTGAGCATTGTCGTAAGGGACACATTATCCTGTTGCATGATTACTGATAAATTTTCTTTGTTGAAAACTGCTCGAATAAAGGCCATTGCATAAGGAAAGGTGTGATTTGAAAAAGCAACTGATATATAATATAGGTCTCCTTCATCAAGCAAATGGCTAAACATGATCATTCCAATAAAATAAAAAATGGAAAAGTTTTGCTTGGCCATAGAAGATTTTTTTTGTTGGAAGACAAATTCTTGTTGAAAGTCTTGAGGGTTAGCAGCAGCAAGATTGACCACTTGACCATTTCTTGATTTAGGTACATGGATGTCCAATTCCATAAGACAACTTGCTATACCAGAAAAGGAGTATTCAAGATTGACAGTAGCTTCTTTGGATACTTGGGAAGTTTTGGTGTCATAGCATGTGTAATTGATAGTTTCTAGAATGATAAATTGTGTATCATTGGATTTAGCCTCTTGCCTAGAGTAATATATAAAAAAAGTCAGTTGATAAAGTGAAGTGATTCAAATATTTTGACTTACGTGTTTTGTGAAGTTGAATCATTTATAAATTCAGCGTAAGGTAGTTGCAATACAACATTTTTAGCATGTAGCATTCTATAGATTATAGTTCAATTAATTGCAGTAGTTGCAGAACATTGACATTTAAATATTCAACATGTACTGATTTCTGGAACTGAAAATATTTTTTCCTTTATCAAGGATATAACTCAAGCTGCTTTCATCTATTTCTTCCCTATAAGTCTTATCATATCAAGAAAAGGGGTACAATTGAAAACAAACCTTGGATCCGACTTATTAATATCTTCTTGCATATTAGCTTCATTGGAAGTCATTCATTTGTACTTCTTCTTTGTTGTCTGCTCTAACATGGTAGTTTTGGTGTCTGATTCAGATCTTATTTGTTGTTTCTTGTACTATTACTTGTTATAATCAAATGCTAATATTGATGATGAAAGTAAAGCAACATACTTGGCTGAATGTCAGGCCATTTGGTTGACACTATGAGGAAAAACTGAAGGTAAAGATATAAAGATAGGTTCTTTTCAACTTGATTGTTTTAAAGCATATTTGTTATCTTCAAAAAGCATTTTAAACTTACCATATTTGGAGCAATAACAAAAACAGTGAAGTCACTGATCATTTTTAAATATGTTAATTTAACTAGAATTAGAAATTACTTTCACACTTGTGTTGATTAGAAGTCATTTATTTTGCTTTCAACATTGTTTTACTAAGGTGAGGTGATTTTTAGTAAGTTTCAACTATTGTATTAGCAAGCAATGTGGCCTATTTCTATCAAAAGCAGTCTGGTAATTTTTAGCAAGTTTCAAGTTTTATGTTAGCAAGCAATAAGACCTATTTCTATCAGAAGCAGCATCAGAAGATCATCAAAAGTATTTTCAGTGGCATTCGCAACGTCATTTTACCTATTGAATATCAAATTGGAATTAGAAGAACCAATCTTCTGCATCAGCCAACTCCTCATCTTCAATCAACAAAGATACAAAGATGGAGCTAAAGTCCATGACAGAAAAGTATTGTGCCATGATGAAAAGTAACAAAAAATGTATGTGACAATCTTATTTATTGCTTCTTTTGGATATGACCTTGATTGATTGTTTATATTGTACAGCCTTTTAATGCATGCAGAAAAAGCTGTTGATAATGCAGGCAAGCACCATTCTCAATATTAAATTTTTTACTGACATACTGACATTATAGCCTTACTTATCAGATGCTGTAGTACTTGGCATAAGTATTACTATTAGTTCTGGGGCTTGCTAGTGTAGAGTATGACTTCTAGTTCACACTAACTTGATGATGAACTTGATATATTAATATTTTGAGTTGCAAATCCTAATCTTCCAGAATGCAGAGGGTTCTCAACAAACTCCAGCCTAAGCAATTCACTCTCTGGGAATCACTGAGCCTTTGCCTATCAATTGCCTGCCTATTTTCTACTAAACTTGGGCTATTTATACTGTTTTTCTGGTGCACAGACCACTATCTACACCTGACTCTTTGTTGTAAACTCCCTAGCCTCCAGAACATTTTTGATAGTCCAATTTTCCTTTTTGGGAAGCCTGTTTCAGTGCCACCAGTTTCACCATTCAACTTCTTGTTCCACCATTTCTCCAGATGTTTCTGATTGCCACTTCCCCATTTGCTTCTGCTCCATTTAGCACGATCATTCTCTGCATTCCATGCTTCTTTTCTTTCCCTTTCAGTTGTGTCAAATCAGGCATTGTCAGATCTGATCTTGATCTAGATCATCACAAATTGATCCTATTTCATCACTTCTGCCAGCTCCCATGCTTCCTCTCCCCATTATAGTGGTTGGACTATTGTTGAGCTGATAGTTTGAGCTGGTCACTGCCTGTAGTTCTGTACTTTTCTATGTATTTATTGGGATGTTTTGGAGATATATTTTTATTGAAACTGCTACCAGGAGGCTTAATATTCATTTTGACTTCTGATGCATGGTGTCTCTGACTGCTGGTATAGCGTCATATCAATGCAGCTATCAATGAAGTAAAAATCAAGAATAAACAGTTGACAACTCTAGTACAAAAAATAGGTAAGTAACATCACATTTAAACTAAATGATGATAGTTAATGCTGATTGCACTAAAGTCCTACTGCCAAGAATTAATAAATGATAACAAATATTTGATAGATGCATACTTTTCAGAAAGTGATGATTGAGACGACAGATGATTACTATCATGTTTGTTTTATGCATATATAGTTACCTGGTATACCTATATGTAGTCTGAACTGTACATAAAAAACAAAATTTCATCCACACTTGTGTATAAATAAAGCAAAAAAAAACATACCTATAGTGCAGGCTACACCACCAAACCAAACACTACTTGAAAAAAAAATATAAATAAAGCAGAAAAAGAAAAAGAAAAAAAAACATATCTATGGTGCCGGCTGCACTACCAAATCAAACGCTACTCCAAAAAAAAAAAAAACATGACTCTGAGTGTGAGCATGAGAATGAGGCTTGACTTGATTTTGATAGATGCATCAAGTTTTGCTTTGGCTTTAGCTTTGATGACAGGAACAAGGAAACAGACACAGACACAGGCACCTTTCTCCACCCCTTTCAAGTTTTCTTCTCAGCATTTATCCTGCTCATTGTACCAGAAACAGAGACAGAGACAGAGGTGCCTACAGCTAGAGCTAAAGAAGCACTTAAAAGCACACACACAAGTGCATCAGCCAATGGCAAGGACACAGACAGCAGCACAAGCAAGCAAATCAAATTAGTTAATATTTATACAAAGTACGTTAACACATGCATGGGCTATGGTCAAGTCTGTCAAAGTTTGATGTTGTCATGTGCTGTCAAATGAATAAGATCGTTGCCTGAAGTTTTTCAGTGAAAAATGGTGTTGAGCTCAGTGTAAACAAGGATGAGAATACAGCACACCACTGTGTACTTAAACTCGAGGTTCTTGTGCTCACATGTGTACAATTGTAGCTGCTGAGAATAAAGTCAACAAGAACCTTGGTGTCACGACCCTTCCCCTCCGGATCCACCCTGAGACACCTCTGGAACACCACCCGGGACCCTCCCTCCGACCCCACAGGACACGCCCCGCCATCAGCCACCATCAGCCCCGATCAACAATCGGATCACGCGGCTCGCTCCTGGCCATCACGCATCACGCATCACAGCTGCCTCCACGCCAATTGATCGCACGCCCCACATGCGTGATCCAGGTATACAGTCCCTGCCCGCTACTCAATGACTCCTGGAACCCATCCCAGACACTCCGGAACCCCGAGACCCGGCCCTGTAGTACTTATAGCATAGCTCCCCGTTGTATTTGCTAGTCTTGATATTACACTGCTTACACTGTTTTCACTTGGTTACTTGAATTGTTGCGTGCCCTTTATTTGACTGGTACGCATTGACTGGCACGCTTGACTGGCATGCTTGGATAATTGCGTGCTCTAAGACTGGTACGCACTTCGCGACTTTAATTTACTAATTTGATCTCGTCTTAGAACCTCCAGTTCACGACTTGACTCCCACCCAAATTCCCCAGCTACTCACCACCCAAAACCCCCGGACCAAGTCTCCTCTCCCAGGATTACCCCTGTCCCCATCTTGAACCCCGGAGTCCTAGCTCTGGAGTTCCAGACACCTGAGTATCCGTGGGTCAAGTCCGCATTGTAAGGGCGATTGCTTTCCTGGAAAGCCCCCGACTCAGCGGAACCTGACACTTGGTGTTGTCTGGGAGTCTTGAGTATAGATGATGAAAGACAATATGACCATGGGATTGTGATGCAATGATATGATATATGGTTATAGATCACATGTATAAATTTAAAGTTGAAAGTTCTAAATTCAATATTCAGTCTGTACACTATACTCTTTTAGTAAGCCCCTGCTGTAGTTCAGTGAAATATATTTATAAATTGATATTGTGCACCAGTGGCGGTTTTGACTCCCCCACAGTGCATCATAATATATGGTTGTTCTCTTGACCATTCTCATTCTCAAACTATTATATAAGTGTTTGTTTCTATGAATGATTACATAAGTGTTTGTCTACATGAACAATTACATAATGATTTTATTATTATTATTATTATTATTATATTGTATAGAATGATCATCATTATACGTAATACATACGTCTCTTTCTTTCCTCTCTGTCTTTTCTTAAAATTTTCAATTTCAAACTATCTTACTGCTAGCTTGCTCATAGGACATGTTGCTGCACAACTCTGGAAATGCTATATCCTCATCACTTCTTCTGCTATAACAAACTGGTACCGTCAGTCTATGTTATCATATACTCACTCAATGGACACCTACTGGAGGCAAATACTATTAATCAACTGTGGTTCAACTTGGTACTTATTACTACTCATTGTGAGCTAGAATGCTTTAATAGATAAAATTCTAGCAATTAGTACAATTTAAATATGACTTCATCAGCCTGTTTAATCTATAGATCTATGCGGCTTAAAATGAAAACTTTCTGCAACTGCAACCATGGGAAAACTATTGTATTATTTGAACAGCTATGCAATAAAGCCTTATATACCAACCTGCTAAAACAACCAAGATGTTCAATTGACATTGTGAAGTATAACTTTAGTGAACACTCACTCACTTATATGAAAATAACTGTACACAATCGTTATTTCCTCTCAACATCACTTCATATATGTTTACTTTTTTTTTTGGTGTATAAACGTTGAACAACGTTTTCACATAACATCCATGTCTGGACTTTCACATGTTGATAATATACAGTGTTGGTGTCAGGTTCCGCTGACGACGGGGGCCTCCAGGGGCAAGCGGGTCCTTACTAGGCGGACTCGAAGTCTACGGAAAGTCTCTGGGTAACGGAGGGTGAGCTCCGGAGTTTTGGGTGAGGCGTGGGGTGGCTACGGAGCGCCAGAGTTCGTAGGAAGAGGTAGAGCAGGATCCCGGGCTAAGTCCAGAATACAGGGCGGGAGTGGGCAGAGCCTTGTTAGGGCGGAGGAGAGGAGGGGTGATCGGAAAAAGAGACTGAGACCGGGAGACTGAGATTGGAACCGGGAGACTGAGTTAGAATTGAAGTGAGACTTTAGAGGGCCGAGAGACTTGAGAGAATAAGACAGATAGATTGAGATAAGTACGAAATAGACAAGAGAGTATGAAGACGAGTTTATGGCAATATCAAGACTACCGTAACATACTACGAGCTGCAGGTTAAGTACCAGGTGCTGGGTGAGTTCCGGGCCCCCTGAGCAAGGTTCATACTCCCCCTCCATGTGGTGCATCCTGTGCGGTGTATTGTCTGGGTATCAGTCCTCTGCGGTCGTGTGTTCCTGGGGGGCGTAGATGGGTTGCGGTGTATTGCCTGGGTTCGGGAGTGGTGCCGGAAGGGCAGCGTCAAGTGGGGGGCGGCCCCCGGCATGATCGATCAGGGCTTGGGACGGCGTCCGGGGCACGTGGCGCGTTGGCAGGGCTTCGGGCCTTATCCGGGGGTTGAGCGCCGGGTTGGGCCGGGTCGGCCTTGGTCGGGGTGGCATTGGATCTAGTTGGTCTTGTCCCGATGTGTTCCAGAAACGTGCTGGGGGGTTGGGTTTCAAAGGAGGGGTTCCAGGCAGAACTTATGAGGCTTGGAGTGGTGTAGGTGTGGCTTGTGACAGTTGGCACCTGTGCATGTCTACCTACTCCCTCCATAGAAGACAAATGAGAGAAATTGTGGACATTGGTTTCACCATTGTCACTAAATGGTACCTCAACATTCTAACTCGTTATAACATCAAAAATCTAGTATTTTGGTGAGTTTTTCTGCACATTTTACTTTATATTAGCACTTTTTTTTTACATATTGGTTCTTTCTAATGTCAGCTCTTATACCTATCGTGACCCATGCACACCACACCTCACACTAAAAGGATTCAATACAAACCAACGATTAGTCGCCACCTTTCACATACATGGTAGCAATGACAATCAATATCTTGACAAAGCATTCACTTATGCATATTCAGGTGATTCATACAGCTGGACAGCGGAAAATATCATTGTCAAGCATATCGTTCCTAGCCACATAACTCGACACCATATTTTTAACACAACTTCAAAAAGTGTTGTAAGTCTTTATTTACTCTTCAAGCTTACTTCAAACTCATGTTGTTATAAGTGCACATATGTTACAACACACAATGATAACAACACATCAATAGGTAGTATTACTTTCTTTTTGTAAGTAAGTTAACTTTCATGTTTTTTCACAATTACAATCCACTATATGTTTTTTTTTTCAAACAGATTTTATTTTATTTTATTTATTTATTTATT
>QFEW01002744.1:0-40563 GCA_003316525.1 Termitomyces eurrhizus
AGCTTTGATGAAGAATCGTAAGCTTGCATTGCGTCCTTGGCGCTCGGAAAACAAAGTTCATCTCTTCTACGCAGAGGTTGACAACCTGCGAGCAAAGTCTGTCTTGGCTGTATCTCTGACGTCCGAGACTCCGACTGAGGAAAGGCAGGAGGTAAGTATGGTCAACTTTGTCTCTACTTATTCAATCTTGCCTGAAATACCAACAATCCTAGATCATTGACGACATTCTATCTGAGCATCCGGATAATCAACTTATTTATAGTATGTGCGCCAATTCAATATTACAGTTACAGTTTCGTTGAATAAGTTGGAATTAGCGACTCCCGAAAGACTTTGCTTGCCAGATTTCATGAATATGCTTGACGGTTTATACGCAGAAAATGAGCTCAATCGATTCGTTGTTGACGAGGCTCATTGTATATCGGTCTTTTCATCCCTCTTTCCGTCAAGCAGGCAGTTGACATAATTGATTTTGAAGGAATGGGGTCATGACTTTCGCTCGAAATATCGATCTCTTGGAATGTTTCGTAGAAGGTTCCCATCCGTTCCTATCATGGCATTAACTGCTACTGCCACTCCTGAGTATGATTTCGGAGGACGTCATGTTACGACCCATTGATTGTCACATAAGAGTGCAGAACGATATTATTCGCAGTTTATCCCTATCTGAAGACCGCCTCTATCGTGCCATTCATCCATTCAACAGGGAAAACCTATTTTATGAGGTGCCAAATGTCCACAAGTATGGATCATTTGTTGACATTTTTCCCAGGTCCAATACTTCATGAACCCTGAACCAATCTCTCAGATGGCTCAAGTATTTGAGTACATCACCACCCTCTACAGGAGAAGAAAACGGCCCTCGTCGGGTGTCATATACTGTAGGAAGCGTGCCACGTGTGATGAACTTTCTAGATACCTTAGGACAAAGGGCATCAACTCCCAACCTTATCATCGTGGAATAAGGCATGTCCCTATCTGCTTATATGCACAAGCCTGCTTTTCTGATGCTTGATGGCTTAGTCCCCACACCCTTGATAAGACACTACGCGAATGGATGATCGGAGGAAGGGGAAAAGGTGGGATCGACGTGGTACAATTACATACAATGACACCTGTTTTCCAAAAGTCTGATTTGCTTTAGGTTGTTGCAACCATTGCCTTTGGGCTTGGGATCGATAAACCTGACGTCAGGTGCATGGTTAACCGAACCTTGTCTTTGTTCTAATCGCATTGGCTGAGCACGGGCCTTTTGAAGATACATAATACACTATGACATTCCTAAAAGCTTTGAAGGTGAGGATTCAAAGTGGTATAAACATGCACTTGATTGACAGTTTCCTCAGGATATTACCAGGAATCAGGTTTGCTCTACATGCCATGTACTACAGAAACTTATTGATTGCTATGCTAAGGACGTGCTGGACGTGATGGATCGGCGAGTTTCGTATTGCATGGGATGTTAACCGATGCTGACGCTCGATCATCATCAGCCATCCAAATGCATATTGTACTATTGTAAATGCAACCAATTCCATCGGCTCAATATACTAACCTTATTCTTAAGCACGAGAGGATGCTCGTGAGGTCCAAAGATGGGTCAACAGCGCTTCTGAAGCTCGCCTTGATCAAGACGGGCCACCACCGAGTCAAAGGGCAAACCACAGCATTGCTGCGGTGAGGATTTTTACTTGACATGCTTTGACAGTCTACAACGTCACGTCTCACAAGCTTGGCTCAGTTGTTCGACTTCGCCGAGAACGCGGAAACATGTAGACATGTGGTGCGTTTCTTTCGCATTTGCTCGCTTTTTAGAACGTCAAATCAAATTAACTTTGACAATGGGATAGTCAATATGCCGTTATTTCGGCGAAGAAATCGACGAGAAAGATGAAGATATCCTTCGTCGATATTGTAACAACATGTGCGATGTAAGCTTGCAGGTCTTTCATCTAAATTTGATTGATTTAAAAAGATTAGGTTTGCAAATACCCAGAGAAGACTAGGTTTCGCGTAACGAAACTTTCAGAAGTTACTTTGAAGGTCGACTTTTCCATGGACATCGGTCGTCAAAGAGGCGTTATGGGTTCTACAGTCAAGGAGTGGAGCACGAACGTAAACGTAATCGGCGTTCGAGGCCAGCAGGCTCCATCGAGGGCGAGATCTTATGGCACAACGAAACGTCCAGTATCAGAGAACGATCGGCACGCTTGTGGTACTGGCATCAAGAAAGCTAAAGTATCGCAGACGACAACACTCGGTGAGAATATAGCCCCTGGATGACCTCAGCATACCCATTCCTGTTTCAGTTACGAAGCCTCATGCATCAGCTTCTGGTCTGACAAAACCGTTCAAGACTCCTTTTAAAACTCCGTTCGTTGAGGAGGTGAACCCACCACAATTTCTACCTCCAGTCACACCTCAATGTGAAAAAGCTACCGAAGCCAGTCGCGGCGGTTCTATCAAAAAGGCTAATGACCAGCAGAATACAATAAAGAAGGCTGATGTAGGCTTACGACAGGAGTACGCCAAAAGTATGTCGACCTCCTGTATCATCTGTTTATCTGACTTGTCGTATATAAAGCAGCAAACAACGTAAACGTTACTGACATTGTGACCGAACTAGAGGTCTCCTTTTCAGGAAAGATACCTGTAGGTCGTCATGCATATCCTTCTCGGAGACTTATGCTTCATAATGACAATGACAGTTGGATGCGCGTTTGAAAGCTTTTAACAACATTCGAAGAGCACTATACTGTGCCTTGATGCCTCAGGGCGATGAGGTTTGGAACGTTCTCGGTCTTGCACACATAGGTGTCGAAGCCAGGTAGATGGTAGAACTATTCAAACACCATTATGTCCTAACAACTGTCTAGGGAAAACTTGATCGGTATAGCTGCTAAAGAACTCGAATTCGGCCAGTTGTCAATGAGCAGTACACAGAACGGGTACACCCAACGTGTAAACGGAACAGTTACAGTCATTAACGCAGACGTACGACAACTACTGCTGGATGGTTATCCGTGCGCAAATGACGATGACGATGCACAAGCTATCACTGGTCTTCTACGACGACTGTGTCATAACCATTTCAAATCCAGATAGCAGTAACTGCAGCAGACCTTACCTTTGATATGACCCTCCTACCGCCACACTCGTCCCATAAAAATGACATCGGTTCTTCTTAGTTGTGAACTCCTTGTTAGAGATATGATACATTCCTCTTTCCAGTCCCAATACGTTGATGTATCTTCATTGGCACTTCCACAACCTCTCATCTACTTGTCATGATTTTGCTTACAGAAAGAGATTCCATACTCTTACGCCTTCTTCGTTCTTACCCATTACATCAAGAATCCTTGCACGTCCACAACCAGCCCGCATGCTGAATATTGCAGAGGATCCTGCGAACGTCATGCCTATAAATGACCAGACTTTGAATCCTTCCATAGGAGAGGTGCACAATTGTACACACCATTTTCCGTTCCTGTGCGATTGCAGACTACAACAATGGTCTTGTGTGGCGGTTTCCCCTCTCCTTGTTCATCAACTACTTCCTCAACAACCCCTCCCTCTTCCTTGGCCTCGTCATGCTCGTCTGTCGAATTGTCAGAGACGAGCGTCTCATTACTTCCTCGACGCCGCCAATTACGTTCACACAGAGGGTGGAGTCGCGCCGCCCAGTATTGTAGGGTATACCAACTCGGCTCGTTAGCCTCGGCATCGACTCCTTCATTATCGTCCTCTGCCGAGCTATCATCAGCACTATCCAATGTACCGTTCCCAGTGGTCTCATCTTGATCATCATTGAAGCTGGGATCCAGCCATGCATTGAGAAGGACGAGCAGATTTGTTTTATTCTGGACACAGTAATCTGCGAGCTCACATGGCCACTCTGTATCCGTCTGCTCATGCGAAGGAAACGGGTTGAGATCCATACAGATCCCGATTGTCATTTTGAGTGAGTTTGGGGATGGTGTTTGTTCGCTATCTGTGTACGTTGCGGATGGGAGTGGGAGGGAGAACGAGACGAAGCCGGTGCCTAGGGAAGACGTCAAGCGTATGAAGAGTGATTGTTGAAAAGACTTGTACCTGGCTTGGCCCATGTTTTGTCGGTTTCGAATAGGTTTGTCTTCCTGTATCCTCCGACCCATTCTCCCGAAGGTCCGTAGATGATCGCACTGTTAGCTCCTACGGGAGTGCGAAGAGGTACCGAGGGGGCATTCATATCAGAAGCAGAATTATCGAGACTTGTTCCTCCGCCTGGCAAGCATTTGGGTCCATTGGTCTTAGTAGCGACTTGAGGTTCACCAAGTCGTTCTTCTTCAGATAGGCGTTCGGGATAGCCGCCGGCGACGTAGCAACGTAGATGATTTGCGACTTCTTGACAGAAAAGTGAGCTCGGACCTGTCCTTGGTTCCTCGAGATACGGAGAGATGGCTTCTGCAGATTTAAATACGTAACCTGATAGGATGGTCGTATTGATATGAATGGACCCATGGTGAGGGGAAAAGGGTACCTCACCGGTGAACGCCATCTCGGGGAAACACAGAAGATCGATCGATTGTGGTTTGAGCCTAAATCGTAGCCAGCTCAATTGATCTCCTTGGAGAGAGGGCAAAAAACTACGCGCTTAGAACAAAGTTCACGGGCCCTCGCAATGTTAGCATCAACCTCGCCAATCTGGAAAAATCAAACTTTGGATAAGCAACCGGTCTATCAGCAAAGCTCTATCAGAGGAGGTACAGCCGACCTTGGGGCGTAGCTGAACGACAGCGATCCGAAGAGGAATGGGCCCGGGTATCTGAGTCGTAGGAACTGAAGGTATCGAGACAGTCATCCTTTTCCAGAGTTTTTGGAATGAAAATGCTCTGATTCTAGTACTCGTCGTTTTGGCTGTTTGTGTGATGAAGTGAAGAATGGCAAGGAGTAGGCTGGTCACGATTTGTGACGCCGCAACGCGTTGTCCTAAAATGGACTATGTACTCAGAGCTTGAGGGGCGTGTGGAGATGATACGCGAGGTGTGGTGTATAGTTTTCTGGGTCTCAACTTTGACTTGATTTTTTGGTTTGGAGATTAACGATGCCTTACTATGTGTTGTACGTAGTTGGAGCGAAAATATGGTAAGAGAGCAGAAATCATGTGACCGAGGCGTAACGCGTTTCGCTTTCATCGATCATCCCGTGTCTCTGAGTTAGGGGCACGTGGAGACTGATACACGGGGTGCAATTTATGGTTTCCTGGATCTCAACTTGATTTTTTCGGTCACAATTTTTTCACAAGGACATTGGAGATAAATCATGCACATAACCTCAAATAACATCTAACCAAAAAAATCGGGTATGGTGTAACGGCTAACATTGCCGCCTTTCATAGCTTACAGCCATTTTCATAACATTAGACCCCTTTGAGTTCCGCTTGTTTAGTTGTTTGGCCTGATATCCGCGATACCGGGCTTGCTGCCGAAACGTAACACTAGTGTAAACTAGCACAGCTTTTACTTACCTTCTTCCTCAATGAGGCGTCACATATCGAGGGAGTTGATGAAACTGATTCTAAGACTTGCGCTTGTCAGGAAGTCTTCATACAAGATGTCCAAGAAATCACTGGTGTGAGTGTCTGAACTATCAAACACATTCAGACAACATATTGTTGGACTGGTGATGTAGCTCTGTTGAAAAGGACAGTTGATGGACAAACTTGAATACTCAATGGCTTTGAAGTAACTCATATAAAACTAATACCACCTCAAGTTACATGATCCATAGTGTTTGCAATGCAAAATTACTGATGAGAGACAGCGACGAGGTTTTCTCAGGCAGTGGAAGTGGCAGTTGAATGGTCACAGTAATAAATGACATTATCATTCGGCAAGCCCGGCATTGCGGATATCAGGCCAAACAACTAAACAAGCAGAACTTGCCAATGACCACACTTCTCAAATTCTGTTTACCAGGAAAGCTGGAGAGCTCATTGGAAGGGCCGATACAGCCTGTCCCATCTCTGACACATGTATTCGTGACACCACATAAGCTATAATACAATAGGCGAGGCATGGTAGGAAAATGCAGAATGATAATACACTTTCTCCAACCTATGTTTGGGTCATCTTTGATGATCCTTCCTTTAGACACAAAACTGCTTACCTAGAGAGTGGTCGTCAAGGTGAGACTTTCTTGAAGATATGTCTCACCTGCACCCACTCTCTAGTCTGTTGTGTGACATCCAGTATTCCGAAAGCGCTCTCATTGATCACATAAAAACTCAATGTTTTAACTGCCACCAATGACCACACTTCTTGAATTCTGTTTATCAGGAAAGCTGGAGAGCTCATTGGGAGGGCCGATACGGCCTGTCCCATCTCCAACACGTGTATTTGTGACACCACATAAGCTATAATACAATGCCACCAAACCGCTATACCCGTAATAATATGAGTGGAGACGATAAAGAAAATGGTGGTGTTAGTGACATGAAGGAATTTTTTTTTTGTGTATAAACTTTTTTTTTTTTTTTTGTGTGCGCTTTCGTGTATGTTTTTTTTTCTCATGTCTATTTTTTTTTTCCCTTTAATTAAATTATTTTTTTTCTTTTAATTTTAATTTTAATTTTTTTGAAAAAGAAATAAATACAATCTTGCAGTGTTTGTTCTTCTACAAGATGCCATCACATGAATAATAATGGGATTTTTTCTAATGTAGCATTGAAACGCTTTTGAAGACCAACGATCTGAAGCTTGAATGAGATGTGGGGCAACCCTGGCTTCAGCAAGGAAAGTGGCTCCCTCCGCTCTCATAGACTGGCCCGCTATAGAAGAAGGAAAGAGTGTTCTGAGGCAGGTGATGAAAAAGGAATGAGTTGGCTGCTCCCCTGCAGAGGTGAGCCATAACTTGCGCCTCAAAGGGAATATGCTTGCACAGTTTCAAAGGTAGATCATGAACCATTTGTAAAGATCCATAGGGTGACTAGTTTTCAGGATGACTATTTTGTTACTTTTGAAATAAGCGTCTGACTTTTGGGCTGGGAGGAGAAACTCGTATTTGTCATTGAAGACTCTTGCAGATAGATATTTAATGGTTTTGCGATTGTTTCTGAGGTCAATGCTATCTGGCTAACAAAGTTTCCCCAATCAAAGAAGGCCATAGAAGCCTGTGAGGAGGAGAGAGATAAACAGAACACTGTTGTGGTCATCAACAGAGGTTAGAGACTGTATAGCGAGCATGAGATCATTGCAAGACAGAGGAAGTTTACATTTGATAGGCATTGATCTTATACGCAGACAACCTGTAAGTGTGTTTCTCACTAGGCTGGAATTCTGAATTTCCTGGATCTGCAGGTAGCAGACTTCGAGTTGGTTGCATATTCCTGCAAGGTATGTGCGCACAGATCTTGGTTTGATATGATGTGACATGTAGACAATATAGAAGGAAAAGGTGTCTTGATTGGGTTCAACATTCATACCATGTAAGCAGACAAAATTCAAGTATGAGTTTAATGCGGAACAGTAAGAAGAGAATGTGCTAGCATCAATGAACATTCCTAAGGCAAGAGACCATTCTCTAACAAGTCTCTCCTTTGACCAGGCAGCTCTAGCAGATTGCCTAGAGCAAATTGGCAATATGATCATTTTTGTTCTGCCCCCAGCAACTGTTGAGGAGGTTGAAAAGGCTCAATGCTGAGCGAGAGAAACAACATGCGTGCTTTGTCAAAACGTTCTCTTGAGATAAGGTCCACAATTTGATTTTCTTGGCCTGGGATGTACCTTATTTTAAGTTCATGGCTGCCACTAATCATGAGGTTGACGGTGTGTATAAGAAGGTGATTGTACCTCGGTAGAGCATGCAGGCTACTAAACATTGAAACAGTATTGGAATTGTCAGTGTAGATAATGATTCTGAGTGGATGGGGTGATTTGGTCACTGTTAACGCAAAAGCTGATGTTACAGTAAGTGCTTCAAGATAAAAGATGAGATCTGTTGGGGCTTCAAGCGGTGTCTGAGCAAAAAAGGCTCTCTGATTATATAGCTGCCAGAAGCCAAGCCCAGAAAGACAAGCATCTGATTCAATCACAACATCAGCATCTATATCATCCCAACTATTTGATTTCAGAATTCTGATACTGTTTGATAGTTCCATGTGTGCAACTGCCCACAGTAAGTCGGACTGTATTGCTTTATTGGACCAGATGCACGCATGAGGAAAATCTGCAACTTTATTAATTTTTGCATAAACGTTTGAGAAACATGGAGCCAACAATGGGAAAACATTAAGTCCCCAGTTGATCCATCCTGCTAACCTTTGCCAGCTTCTTTTTGTGAAATGCTTTAACTTCTCTTTTGGCAAATGCGCAAAACATGTCATTTCATTCATCAAATCAAACTTAGCCTCACTGAGTAATGTTATGGTCATCTTGTTTGGGTCAATGGAGATACCAATAATCACCAGGGGGGCTCCAAAGACTTGTTTCTTCTTTTTGTGAGGTACACCCAACTTGTCTCACAGCTCTAGCAGCCTGCATTGGTTTGCTGGCAAATGCTTGCCATAGAGCTCATAAAAGGAAAGATCCTCCTCATCACTCACATCAAAAGAGTCATCGTTGAAGACTAGAGGTTGGTTTACCCTCTTCATGTTTTCAGCTACCCAGGTTATAAGGCTGTTGACTGCACCCCAACAGTACAGTGATGCTCGATCGCCAAAGCAGTTACATCTATCAATGTAATGCTCACCATTGATAGTCACAATTTGTTTCAGCTGCTAGTGTTTACTCATGGGAATAAGCCAATAGGCTTCCACCATGTCAGACTTCCACAGAGTGAGATGCTGGTCTGAAAAGTCCCTAATATGTAGCAGCTGATGCCCCAAATAGTTGAGGTTATCAAGTAGGAACCCAGATATGCTGGCATATGGGACCATAGAGTTAAGAGAGTAAGTCCTTGCAGTGAGATCTGTAACAAGCCAAAAATCAGTTAAGTGAGGCTTTGGTACGGCATATATAGGTAAGCTAGTCATAGAGAGGAATAAATGTTTGCCAAAGGAGTGCAAAAAACATCCTTTGTTAATTTCAATGTCGCATTGAGATCTCAAGAAGTCTGTCTGCCTCTGCAAAATTTTCAGGAGCTTGTGTTGACATATCGCAAATGGAGGGGTAGGACTCAGGTTTTGTGTCTGCAAAGGGCAAAAGCCCTCTTTTAAACTCCTCAAAACAGACTCAACAAAGGCTCGGTTCAGATGTGCCTCGAGCAAGTTTTTGAATATGTTGATGTTGATTGATGTTACTATTTTAAATAATTCTGGGTGGTCGCTCAGAGTCTGGATTGACCTTTTGTTATGTAGCTCATTCTCAGGCAGCATGGGTAGAGGTGGTGCGGTCTCTGACCAGCAGGCAGTGGTAACAGTAAGGTCACAGTCATCTTCACCATAGTAAAAACATAAGTATTTTGGTTTGAGATCTTTTGTGGCTTCAATTTTTGCTCGCTTTCTAGCACTCATGCCTGGGATGAGGTCCTCTGCAGTTTTTGCATTGGTGGACCCAATGACAGGTTGTGGCATCAAATGGGCAACTTTTCTGACTGTTCCATTTTTGACAAGTTGCTCCATTGACTGAAGGTCCTGAGCCTTGTTGTCCTGAACCTGTAGTCCCTGCTCTCCAGATTCCGTAGTTAATTCTGTCAATGTTAAGGATGGAGTCCCTAAGGTCCATAAATTTATGTTGGTCAGTAAGCAACATTTGAGTTCCTCCTCCCACTCGTGTTCGGATGGCCTTGTCATAAGCAATGACTTTGGAGTGTGCACTTTCATGTTTGGCAGCATATAAATTGAGGATCTGACTGACGTAGGTTTGAAACTCAGAGTCCTGGTCTGAGAAGGCAAAATGGAGAGCTTTGGAGTATATGTTTGCTGCAACTAACCACTGTCCACTTGTTTGGACTTTTTTATTCGGAGCGCTGACTACAAATACAATTTTGTGCTGTTTGAGACAGCCTCGATTCTCTTAAGAAGCTCCAAGATATCCGACAGAGCTATATATTGCATCAAAGCAGACTGCTTTTCCCTGTAAGATTTTATCCTATTCTGAGAAGGAGAAATTGGATGGGGCTGTCTGTGAGGTAAGGATGCTTCTCTTAACTTCACTGGTGTTGAGCATATATTGCTGCAGTAGCCTTCTGTTACATTCACATCAAGGGTCCCCATGCTTTCTAGCAAGCTGCTCTTGCTCAAACCAGGGGAAATTGCTTTTGTCAAGCTTTTTGCGCTTTTCTCTGAGCTCAACATCCTCTGCAGAAGAATCAGAATTGTTGCTGTTTCTGCTGGACTTATTTTTGGACTTTGACTGAGGCAATTCATGCTCAACTGACTTGACATACTCTTTAATGAGTCTGTTGATGGACTGCGGGGATAATGATCAGTTCTGAGATGCTTCTTGGGGTGAGTATACTCCTGTTTGCTATGGCAAGATTTCCCAAGATTGGTTTCCTGGAACTGCACTGCTTTTCTCTGTGGGTGCAGTCTGGTTGCCAGTACTGAGGTTGGAGATATGTCCTTCCTGCCTTCTTGCTCATCTTTGCTGAGCTTTTGCTTTCTTTTCAATCTTGTCAAGGAGTCCCAGGTAACTGTTGATTGTGTCCTGCTTAGCTTCTGAGGATACTGCGGATTTGTTGGCAGTGTTGACAATTGAGGTAATAGTGACTGATCTGGACTTGTTTCCCCTCTGGAAGGACTCAATGTGACCCTCAAGGCACTCAATAATAAGTCACTCAGAGGAATGGAATTGTTCAGACGCTTCCCTCAATGCTGGGAGTTGAGTGCCTTGAGTTCCCAAGGTTGACTCAGACAGCTCAGTAGGTTGTGGGGCATTGACGTTCATTTAGTCTGATGAGGAATTGATGGGCATAGCCCCTTGTAAAAATGCAGAATGATAATACACTTTCTCCAACCTACGTTTAAGTCATCTTTGATGATTCTCCTTTTAGACACAAAACTGCTTATCTAGAGAGTGGTCATCAAGGTGAGACTCCCTTGGGGATATGTCTCACCTGTGCCCACTCTCTAATTTGTTGTGTGACATCCAGTATTCTGAAAGCGCTCTTATTGGTCACATAAAAACTCAATGTTTTAACTGCCAAAAAGAGGTCTAACATTATGAAAATGGCTATAATTTGAGGTGGTGAATGTGGCAGCTCGGGGTTTGATTCCCCGTATCCAAATCTGTTTCAATAATTCCATTCTTTTTTGTTCTTTTTGCATGCTGAGATGGTTTTAACTTTTGTGCTTTGGTTAAGAATGGGAGTTTAAGGTGTTTTGGTGGAAATGTTTTTGTGGCTTGTTTGTATACAATACCTCCAGGCAAAAGGGATATTAATCAAGCTTGACAGCTTGACTTCTTCTATGATGACACTTTGTCAGCCTGCTGTAGCAGTTTGGATTCTACTATGAAAATGACAAGCAGTATCAGAGCCTGCTGCACTCTGTATAATGGGTCACAATATAGTAACAATGTTTGTTCTAATAGGACAGAGTCCAACTAGTTCAATTTCAACCAACATGTTCTATTTTTAGGCAAAACATTACACCTGCTGTCTTCCATATCTACATTGTAATCGCAAATATCCACATTTTTGCAGAACACTGGCTTTGATCAGTAGCAAGATTGGAGACATGGGCTGTCATATGCTGAAGAAGTGGTTAATCCAGCTAATGCTAGAACAAACTGACCTTGGAAAACTTTGAAAAAAAAAGAGTTTTTAAGGTACTGACTCATTCTTCAGGAAAACCCATGTTACGTTACTTTCATCACATGCATTCTGCCATCGTCAGTCCTGCACACACACTAGATGCACCCTCATAATTCTACTTTTCCTTCTCTTTCTTGTATATGTATTACCCACCTCCTGATCCTAGCACTCTATAGTACTCTTAGTTAACTGGGATGTTCATTTCCAAGCAACAAATATTGAGAAAACTTATACTAAGCCATTCATTCCAGGATCCAGATACAATTCACTATGTAATAGCATAGTCCTCACTATCATCTCATGAAATGATGGGTGTTTATTGGCCAACTACATCCAGCTCTGCACCACTTTGATTATCAGAGAGCTCAGCTGCTTCTTATTAGTTTTTCCTCTTCACTGGTGTAGTAGAGGAGAAAGGTTTGCTGATGGAATTGGATTTGAGGGGATTTTGTACAAGTAAATTAGATTCAACTATGGGAATGACAGGCATAAACAAAATGGTGAAGAAGCATTTAGATAAGTTCATGGTGGTAAATGACAAAGCTGGATTAGGGAGTGAGTTGTACAAATAAGTGAGGAAGGAAATAGAGTTTCAAGATTATGAGACCAGCCAGCAGTCAGGAACAGAATTGGAAGAGGGATCAATGATTTGAAGCAATCTTGGGATGGATTGTCAATGCTGAGAGTGTAAAATAAGTATAAAAGATAGAAGGAACATACAAATAAACAGGTTTCTAGACCCCTCCCACAATTTCTGATCTTGAGCTGTGCTTGATTTGTGCTCTTTGTTACTCTTGTCTTGTCATTGTCTGGTTTACCTCCCACTTTGCTGGGTATTTCAGGCCCCCAAAAAAATAAAAAATAGAAAAAAGGAAAGATTTCTCAAAATTAAGACAAATCATGTAGTAGGTAGAAAAGTATATTGTCTACCACAATCTACACCTTGACAGCCCTGAAACTGGCTACAGTTTTTGCAAGGTACAGTACAGGGCATCTCACAGAGCAAGATATCACTATTTCTAGGACACTCAGTCCTTCTGCAATGGCAGCAACTATGAACAGTTTTTCTTTTGTGCTCTTCATTGGGGACAACATGGCAATGCTTGAGAAAATGTCTGTCAATACCAAAAATAGTAAGTAAGCTTGGCTTGTATAAAAAGGTGAGTTAAACTTACACTGAAACAACAGGAGCAAGTTCATTGAATGTCTGCAACAATGTAAGTATAACCTCAGAGTCAAGTGAGGCAACACATAGTTCAAGTTTGGCAGGTGATTGACCTGAGTCTATTTCTATGTCTACTACAGATGATGGAGATGCCAGCCTGCATATTGGATTGTTATTAGGTGCTGCTTGTAGCTCCAAGAGCAAGTTGGATTGGATCATGTTCTGAGGGATATGTGATATAAGAAGGGCTGTTAATAGTGACTGAGGTACAGGCCCAGAGTGTTGATCAACATCAAGTATCCTGTAGCTTGGTTGGATAGATACTGAGTCATCAATGAGATATGCTGGAAATGCAAGATTGAGAGCTGAGAAAATCTTTTGAGTTTTCTTGACAGCATCCATTTTATCAGCAACAAGCTCCTGGGATGCACAGATATTGCTGGACTTTTCCAAGGTCTTTGCATAGTTGATTAGGACCTCTGTTGTTATGTAGAAACAATCTTTCTCATTTGCTGATTAGTTCCACTCATATGTAAAAGCTTTGTAGTCAATTTTGGTTTTTTCTTCAAGACTTGTGATTGCTGCAAAGCAAGTAGCTTGAGAAAAGAAGTATTTTTGAGTTTCAAGAGTTGTTGGAGGAAGAATAGCAGTGCCAAGCCTTGGCATTGCTGCAGCCAGTTGTCATTGATTCTGAGAACATAGGTTTCAGATGTCTTTTGACTATATGGCTCCATTTTAAGCTGATTACAAAGAGCTTCTATTGAGGGTCAGATTAAGTATGAGGTTAAATGTTGAATAGTGACCATAATGCTATACAAACCTGGAAAAGTGCAAATTCCAAATTGCTCATCAGTTTTCTCATATAGATTACCATTGATCCATCCACCATATGACTGGGCTCCTTGCATTATTATTGCCAGTTAATGCCATAGAGATGCATAGCAAAGGCCTGATAGACATACAGTGGCTCAAAAAACTGTTCCAATGTTTCATACTTTTTGAAAGATGACATTAGCATGAAGGATGAGAAGTGCTTAAAATCCTGATTAAATCATGTATAATACTATGGCATTGTAGCTACAGAATGAGCATAGGCTTATATAATCAAAATCAAAACTGATGGAGCAATAGCCATTTTAAAATATTCACTTATTGGGACAGTTTTTTGAGCATCTCTAATTTTAGTATATAGTACTTTGTATGTCCTCCATTTGCCTTGATAACTGCTTGAATCCTTCTAGGCATGCTTTCTATTAGTCTTTGGCATACCTCTGGTGGTATTTTATCCCACTCCTTTGCAACCCTCTCTCATGATTCAAGCACACTATGAGGAGGTGTTTCATACTGCCTAAGTTGCTCCTTGAGGTACTCTCAGAGATGTTCAATAAGGTTGAGATCAGGGGATTGGGCTGGCCACCAAAGGACATCAAAGTTGTTGTCCTCAAACCACTTGTCAGCCTTCTTGGAGTTGTGTTTGAGGTCATTGTCCTGTTGAAAGTAGTGCGCACCCTCCTCCATCTCCAACTTCTCAAAGCTCTCCTTTGCTCCATCATCTAAAATTTCACAGTACTGCTCTGCATTCATGGTCCTCACCACCTCCACAAGCTTCCCTACCCTATTCCAACCTATACAGCCCCATACTATGAGATTATTCTCTCCTCCATGTTTCACAGTAGGTGTAGTTGTTCGGTCTGAAATTCCTTCTCCTCATAGCTTCCACACATACTGCTTCCCATCTGACCCAATCCTGTTAATCTTTGTCTCATCTGTCTACAACACCTTTTTCCAGTCCTCTATAGTCTAGTTCTGGCTCCTGAGCCCATTTAAGCTATAGTTGTTGATGTCTAGCTTTGAGCATAGAAACTTTTCTTTTAGTAGCAGACCAATACCCCTCCTCCTTCAACATATTCCAGACAGTCTGGAGAGAGACAGGGTTAGAAATGATGTTGTTGATAAAATTGGTGGCCTGGACAGCTGTATCAAGTCTCTCAGTTGAGATTTGTTGAACAATAGCCTGTTTATCACATGGAATAAGCTTAGCAGAACAGCCTCCAGGATGGTTTTCCTTGTCCATCTTCAACTTTCTATCAATTCTTGAGCCACTGTAAAGTGGCATGTGAGATATTTTGTAAAAATACTCACTTGTAGATTATACCATATACAATAATCTGTCAAACAATTGACTGTGAGACAAGGACTCACTAAAGATATCTAGAAATAAGTATTAAGAATTATCTGATTTAATATCTGTGTACTATTGAAAGCACCAAATTTCTGATAAATATCACCATGTGGACCACCCTCAACATTATTTGTTCTTTGGAGACACTTGAATTCCTGCAGACCATACTGATCTACACCTGCTCTCTCATACAAAACAACATCCTTCAACATTCTTGTGCCAGTCCTACAACAGGTTTGGCTTTTGCCTAGGCTTGCTTTGAAAATAGTAGAGTACCAGTTTTAGCATCAAATGTGGGCTCAAATGTATTGAAGACCTGTTCAATAGCTGGCATAAGCACACTTGGAGGTGGAACATATTATAGGCATTGCTCAGCTATGAACTGAAAATTTTGAATAAGCATCTGATCAAATAAAAGGTTAAAAATCTTGTGGCAAGTTTCATTGATTTTTTTCCATGTAGTTGGATTCTATCATAAAATATGATCTTGTAAGGCATGAAGAAAAGCTGGTCACATTCTGTAATTGATAGGAGTTGGAATCATGTGAAATGCATGGAAAATATATTTTTTGAATCAAGTATATTCTGTGCCTGTATCAGGAGGAGATTCAACATGACTTTTGAATAGCCTCAAAAAGTCAGTATCAAGTCTAGTATCATCTGTAAGTGGTTGAGTTGAGTCAGATGCTTCTGGTGGCTCTATATATAATTATAAATATAAGCATGCTATTAACTAATATTGCTTAGAAATTCAGACCTTCTTGTTGTTGACTTAAGGAAACTTGAGCCTCAAGCATCTGCAGCCTGACTTTATTATTCTCTGAGTCTATGTTTTTAGCTAAAAATTGCAAGTCCAAGTCATCTAGTTTTTGGAACTGATCTTTTTGAAGTTTACTTTTTATAATGCTACTAGTAATTGGGTCCACATTTTCAGAGATAGACTCAGGCTTATGTATAATTGAGGCTAAAGATGATTCTGCTGATAAAGTCTGATGGAATGTAAGATATATCTTGAGATTGTCAGAAATGAGAAAGTTTACTATTGCATAAGAATGATTATAAGAATCAAATTCAAGTAATGAGATCAGAATTACAATCTGCAAGGTATTTAATAAAGTCATAGCTTGTAATTGACCATATATGAGGGCACCAACTTTAGTTTTTCCAGAAAATGAGGCTAGAAAAAGATAGAGAATTGCAGTGGCAGAAGAATAGATAATTGACTTAATATCAATAACAAGTTAATTTTTTTCTGGAGTGGCAACTCATATACCTTCTAGTGTTTTGGATTGAGATGCTGAAATTTGTCCATATGCAGCAACATCACCACCCTTCTGTATCAAGATAGTAACTTTTGTCTTATAAGATTTTTTTTGTGTAATATGTTTAATTGCAAAAAATATCAAGAGCAGCATAGTGGAGCATTTCTTGTAATAGATTGTGTTTCTCCTACTCTCATTCTTGCACATAGCATTATCCTTGAGAAGATATATATTAACTGTTTTTTTCAGCAGTTTATTGAGTGCACCTGACTTTGATCTTGTAATAATTTTTTTTTAAATACAGTATTCCTTGAGTTCAATGATATTAAAAGACAATTGGTGAGCAAGTTGTAGAAACTACTTTTAAAAACATGTTAAATCACTCTTGATGTACTATAAGAAAATAGGTATGATATGAAAAAATAGATTAGTACATACAGGAAAAATAAAAATAGTATCCAGCATAAAATGTGGAGCAAGTTGAAGAATAAATACTTCAATACACCATGATATATTCTACTTTGTATCACAGCTCAAGCACTGATATGAGTTGAAATATTTTATAAGTGGTGCAAGAGCTTGCTCAGCTAATTCAACTGTTCCAAGAACAATTATCTGTAGAGAATAGTGAAAGTGACAGTAAACACAACTGTCAGGTTCCGCTGAATCGGGGGCTTTCCGGGAAAGCGACGCCCTTACGATGCGGACTTGATCTACGGATACTCGGGTGTCTGGAACTCTGGGGCTAGGATTCCGGGGTTCAAGACGGAGACAGGGGTAATCCTGGGAGAGGGGACTAGAGTCCGGGAGTTTTGGGTTGGGGGTGGCTGAGGTTTAGAAGGGGTCGAGTCGTGAACCGGAGGTTCTAAGACGAGACCAAGTTAGTAAATTAAGAGTCGCGAAGTGCGTACCAAAACTTAGAGCACGCGAATACTAAGGCGTGCCAGTCGAAGCGTACCAAACAAGGCGTACCAGTCAAACAGAGGGCACGCAATATCCAAGTAACAGTTATGCAAAGTATGTAATATCAAGACTAGCGAATACAGCGGAGAACTACACTATAAGTACTACGGCTTGTGTCTCGGGATTCCGGGGTGTCTGGGATGAGTTCCGGGGGTCATTGAGTAGCGGCCAGGGACTGTATACCGGGATTGCGCATGTGGGGACGCGCGATCAATTGGCGCGGAGGGAGTCGTGATGCGTGGGGCGTGATGCGTGATAGCCGGGTGCGAGCCGCATGATCCAATCGTTGATGGCGGTGGATCCCGGGGTCTGTGATGCAGGGGTCCCGGGGGGGCTGGCTGATGGCGATTGTTGATGGCTGGTGGCGGTCCTTGATGCGTGTGATGGCGGCGTCGGTAGCTGTGGGGCGGGGTGCGCTGTAGGAGTTGACGAAAGAGGTTCCCGGGCAGGGCTCCGGGGGTGTCCCGGGGAGGTTCCGGGGGGGAGGGGTCGTGACAACAACAGTAAGTATGACAGTGGGCATAATAGTAGGCACAATAATAGGTGCAACAGTAGACATGACAGTAGACATCTCTGAAGCCTCCAAATGCCATAGAATGGGTAAAGAGTATTAAAAAAGAGCAGAAGAATTAGATGCTAATGGTGCTGGGTAACTGAGCAGAGAGTTTCCAAACATAGAATTTAACAGTCAAAATTCATCAACTGCTTTTTTGACTGATAAAGAAAAAGCGGCTTCTAAGTTGAAGTTGGATAACACATATATAATTAAACCTATTTATGGTAAATAAATTTTTTTAGAGTATGTCTGAAGTCTATTAATTGTATGTAAATTAATAGAAAGAATAAAGCTGTACTTGTCAAAAAAAATCAAAATCCTCTGATGTTAAGACTGATGAGAAATGCATTAGTAGCAGTCATGCAAAAAAAACACTTGGCATAGTATTTTCAGGCTTGAGTATGTAGTGCCTTGTACATTTTACATAAGAAAAAAATATGCTTACTCTGCAGCATTACTTATTTAGTTTCTCACTGTTGGCAGAATTGATAAGACAAAATGTTAACATTACTAAACAAAGAAAATTTAATATAATCTAAAGCTATGATTGTAAAATTTGGTTGTAATCATCATGTCATCAATAATTATTGGTGCATCTGCTTATTATTTTTCTTCAAAGGATTGACAGTTATAATACTATACCAGCAACCATGCTGAAAAAATACCAAAAAACTAATTGCTATAAGGAGTTATTATTACTTTGAAGCAAAATAGTAATTGTGCAGGTCAACTCTTAGCCAATGCATTTCTCTTTAAAAGGCAACAGTTATTTGCACTCAGATATTTGATTGCTTGTCCATTATGAGCAGTGTTGATAAGAAGTATGCATATTACATCTTTTATAACCAGATGCTCATTGAAGAAAAAAATTTTATTTTGTTTATTAAACATGACCAAGATTTTTCTGTATCTTCAAAATGTATTTTGTGCTATGCTAAACTATACACTTTCTTTAGCTGTTACAATGATTGCCAGCAATATAGACTAGAGAGCACCTTTAAAAATATATAGTGCTGGCCATCTTAGTATTTCACAACTTTTAATGTCAGATTTTCTATTTTTCAATTTTCTTTTTAGATATTGCTTCAACACCAACTACTCTTTAATAGATAATATGACTCTAGAGTCTCTGCAACACATTATCAATGACATGACAATTTTAATTAAATATTTAAGCCTCAATTGTTTTGCTGAAAGAGATATCAATAATAGCAAAAATGATGCTGATAGTAGCAATGAAGATGATGATATCCTGGATAACTTTAAATGGCTGGAAATATCTGCTGAGAAAGCTATTGCAAAAGAAAATAAGCAGCTGAAAGATCAAAAAGACTAAAGAAATCTTTGACCCAAATATTAGTAAAGAATTAGAAGAATGTTTTGAACTTAAATTTAGGATGTCTGAAGCTCTTGACATATTTGCTAGACAAATTAATCACAAGAATAGATATGTAGCTGAAGATCAATTTAACTGGGCTTTAAACAGAGGACAAGAGGACCAGTTAGATCAAAAAAAGTGCTTTGAGATGCTTGAAGTTACCAATGTTTCAAATCTAATAAATAACAATAACTACCATTGTAATAAGTCAATGTCATTCTATCTATTAATATTAGCTTGAGAATTTTTTCCATAGCCAAATCTGAGGCTGCATACTCTGCTTCTCAATTTTTATTACATGTAGTAGTGCTATTGATATCAAAGAGCTGGCAAATATCTCAAAATTTATTGAAGTGAGCATTTTTTCTACTCAGTCTTTCTCAATGACATCATTAAAATTTGTTATTTTTGTTTTATAATAAACAACCATCTTTACCTCACAGCTCATAGTCTTGCTTCAATACTACTTTATTTATAATTGCTTCAATTGACTAATTATCTGCAACACATGCTAGACAGAAGTCTCTTTGGCTTTTATTCTATGCCACTTTTGATGTGTAGCTGAAAATCTTGAAAATCTTTTTGATGCTTGATCAGCAGTTTGCAGCCAATGATATCTCTTTATCAGAAGTACAAACATGTGATCTAAAGAAGTGTGTCAAATTGTGGCAGCTTCAAGCCAAGCCAGATGGCCAACCTAATTAATATATTTACAGCCTACTTGTTTTTCTTGGAGTGCACTGTCCAATTGTATTGTATTCTGCAAGCTTTGCCACAAAAAAACAAATGTAAAAGCATTTTGAAATATATCACAAGAGCAAGAAATCATGTTTTAGTCTTCAAGTATTACTATAAACTTTCAGCAATGCTAAAATTTGAAAAGATATTTTGAAGTATCAAATGTTTCTGAGAATGTTTCTATTAAAGGAGTTTTTGATGCTGCTGAGGGTGTTTTCAAAGAAAAAATTTCAGTTTCTCCTACTATCTTAAAACATAAATTATTCATAGAGAAGAATATAGCTTCAAAGCAGCATTGGAGGCACAATAAATATTCTTCTTTACTCTTATTATTCTTTTTATCTGCTAAAAATGCATTGTCCTCTGTTTTTTTTAGTTCAACTATATCTCTTAATTTATTTTATTTGAAATATAATTCTCAGCATAATCTTTTGATCTGTTTGAAGTATGCTATGATCATATTTTTCTGCAGTGTATGTAGCTATTTATTAAAATATCAGTGCAAAGTCTCACTTTAGCATGACAATTTTGAACTTTATGATTTTTTATGTACCTATGCATATCAAATTGAATCTCAGTGTCAATTTAAAATTGTCTTTGAAATAAAGATTCAAGATTAAAAATTTGAATGTAAAGATTGTTTAAGCTATAGCAGTCTACTAACATCAAAAATAGTCAGAAATATACTTACACTCTCAATTAAACTTATAAAAAGAGTCTACATTTATAAGAGCTATAATTGTTTTTATTGCAATTATGCACTAATGTTTTATCAATTTTTTCATGGCCATCTAAAAATGCTACATTAAAGAGAGCTAAAGCTTAAGAAAAGGTAATTAGACATAATTGCCATTCAATGTATTTCATAAATGTCAAAATATTACCAATTTTTTAAAGTCTGATGCACTTTGCTAAATTGTCTGTTGACAAAAGAGTTCAGGGCTTTAAGCTAGCCCTTTGTTCTACACAACCTCTGCAAAGTGCAAAAGAAGCATCTATAGAAAAAAAAATAAATAGCTTTTTTAATACAACAATTGTGCAATTTGCTCTCTAGCTATTGTCTAATGAGATATCTTCTATTCATTCTTTTCTTTAAACTGCTTATATAAATAAATTTCTCAAAGATTGCTCTCACAACACAATTTTTGCACTATACAATCCTTCACCTAAAAATTAATAATTCAAAAGGATAATGTTGCTGCAATTATCTATCTTTGATATTGACATGTAAATATCACTTTAACTCAACTCTTCTCTCCAATAGCAGATAGCGGCCTCAAATTTGTGAGGCTAAATCTTTTATTCTTTTCAGCAGTTTAATTAGACCTTGCTTTAAACAGCATAAAGCCCTTTTTCAAAACTTTTCACTCTTTTAATTACAAAGAGCACCCAGTACAACTATTATTATATGCAAGTAACTTTTTTCTAAGCTCTCATAAGTGCATGTCACTATCTAAAACATATAAAAAATGCTGCTAAACAGCCTCTGTTTATATTCATAAAAGCATAAAAGCTTGCAATAGACAACCTCATTACTGTGCTAAAAATCAAAAGAAAAAAAACAAGTTTTGCATGGCCAATGCTATCTATTATATGCTTTATCAAATATACTTTTCTGATATTTTCCAAACAGAGGATATACAGATGGATAATGTGTGGGCAAATTTTTTTGCAGTCTTTTATGCTTGCTTTTGAGTTGAAAAAAACAGAATGTATAGACTCATATTCAATATTACTTGCTTTCTTACAAAGCTGCAATGCTCTATGCACTTAGCATTTATCAAATACTCACTCAGTGGCATTAGTTCTTGCTATAAAGAAGCATATTTACAATTTACAATATCTATCACTTTTTTCTTCAATGAATCTGAAATTAGTTTCAATAATATCCTCAATGAATAGGGACAACCAGTGAGGAATACTCATAATAATATAAATCAAGGGAAAGAAGCTAGATATTAAAGAATTAGCTCTAAGGCCACTTATAGTAGCACAGAAGCACTGTTAATAAAGAGCACCTTCTCTGCCAGAAATATCTTTGGCTATATTGACCTCTATAACTGTCAACAAAATAAGCATGCCTCTTATTATTTGTAAGTCATTCTATGCTGTCCTAATTTCCTGTTACAGAGCAGTTGTTATTTCTTTACTGCATCTTTTTTTCACTGACCACCAAATAACCTCTTTCTCTTTCCTTCATATATAGATACAGGACTTGATTGCTATTATTTTCAAAACCTCATGACTATCTGTTGTTGAGGTGATTTTGCATGATATTATAAAATAGAAATACAAGCTTGAGCTTTTATAGGATGAGCTTGTAGAGGGAGTCTTAAATAATAAATGTGAGGCTTAACACATTTTAAATTAAAAAGTGCATTATGGTGCTTTTTTAGAGACTGATCTTAGTCTGTCTTTAGTGACAATATTAACTTTACTACTATAAGCTATATCCCTTTTGTCCCCAACTTTTCTGCCACTAATGATGATTAGACTGCTCTCAATTTAGAATCTAAGCATTTCCTACTATATCTTTTCTCTCAAGACAAGATTGAAACCTCATTGGATGCTTTTAATATGAATCTTGTAGGTGAATGAATTACAAGCATTTCTTGCATCTGGAGAGAGCTCTTTCTGTTGATATATATATGTTCCAGACCTTTTATTTATAGTACTGAAATTGTATACTTCTAAATCTCCAATACTATTTTATCTCAACAGCATTTTTCTGTCCAGAAAAACATACTATTAATAAGAGGCACAAATAATCCTGAAGTGATTGTAATCATGACAAATTACTACAAGAGTGGTGTCAATACAGATGCAGAAAAAGCAAACATAAAAGTATTCTCTTATATTTTATCTTATATTCTTATTATTCTTCTGCACATTGTCTAATCGATTAAAATGCTTTTTGTCTGCTGGCTTTTTGCCAGCAAGGCTCATTATGCAAATATTTTTAAGACATACAACTAGAGCCTATACATATTATATAGCACTGCATAGACAAGTAACAACTTGTCAAAATATTTGCAAGAATAGTTTCAAAGAAGGTTTAAAGTATTTGTTAGATTTAGAATTTTTTATCACATATCCATCTTATTTGAGCGCCTATATCATTATAAGGAAGATAAGTGCAAATATAATTTTCTAGGCCTGAGAATATCTACAGAGAAGAAAACTAGCTATTTTCAATAGGTCAGCGAGATAAATTATACAAGAACTTAAGAAAACAATATATTTGCTTACTCTGACTAGCTCAGAATATTTATGGTCAGCCAAAGCTTACATAAGAGCCTTAGTTTTAGCATGACAAAGGAGGATGAGATGATAGAAACTGGCAAACAGCAGAGTTTTTTTGATATCCTGCCAATGCCAGCAGACATTAAACATTGTCACCAACAGAAGAAGATGTTCTAAGATAAGGCATTGCAATAGCTTAGTTCAGTATTAGTATTGGATGACTAGTACTAATTATTTGTATAAATAAATAAATTTTGTTCCTATAAAAAATTTTTGCAATTAATGTGTAAATACAAGATTGCCAAAAGTTTCTATACTTAGGTATCTTGGCAAACATTGAGGCTATAGACCACAATAAGTTAAGTCATGCTTAGTGACAATACTTTGAATATACATTTTTAAAACTCAATCACTTCATCTAAGCTTCAGTAGATTTTTATGATGCATTATTAGAGATCTAGTTATATTTAAACAAAGTGTTGTTGATGCTTTATTTGGCATTGTTTATGCTTGAGACTGTCCTTTCTCATGTCTTCCTTTTTGCCAACATGTTGATACTCATCTTTGAATTTAAATGTTTATTATTGTCAGGGGACTCCTCATTTCTCCTTATTTCTTCTTTTTCTCACTCCTTATCTCTTCATTCTTCCTTTATTCATTCTCTTATTTTTTCTGACATTATTTCATTTTACTGTTTCTATTCTTTTAATACTATCTGTTAGTACTACTCTCAGCTCTTGAAATGCTCTGATTCTTTAGCTACTATTCAGACAAGTGTGGGCCCTTTAGCACTGCTTCCAGACCACTTATATAAGCCAGAGTTTGCCTTTCTGACTTCTAAAATCCAGAGTTTTCCTGTCTTGTTTGCACAGTTGTTTAGTTAGTCAATTTTTGAGTTTTTAAGGTTTTATTGTACTGTACAGTTGTTTCCCATGCTTCAGAAGCCCCAGAAGCATCCAACCTGGCATAAGGAATCCCTAAACTTGTTCTCTTTGAATCTCCCTCTGCCAGGTGAGTAGTTATTATGATATTGTCAGTACATACTCTAATACACTTTGAATCTCTCTCTGCCAGCTGTGTGACTGAACCACAGCCTCTAGAGGTTGCCCTTACAATTATTATTATTTTACATCACACACATAAAAAAAAACAGAATTGAGTCCACTTCTAAAAAGATACTGACTCAGATGTTTTATCTTGAGTTTCTTGTTTCAAGATTGCCAAGAATAAGGCCCCATTAAAGGTAGACATTCAATTATTTTCTCTCTATTAATATTTAAAGTTTTTGCTTCTCAGATTAGAAACCCTTTGTAAATTATTTTTTTGTTGCATTTAAACATATTTTTTAAATTCCAACTCAATATTAGATTTCATGTTTTTGCTAATCTTACCATCATTGCTTCAACATTAATCTCAAAAAAGACAGAACCAACTTGTAATTTATTTTTATTGACAAGTTCTTATCATTTCCTCACTTCAGCAACTTTAGCTTCTTCTTATTGTTTTTTTGCTTTATTATTGGATGCTTTGCTTGCATCAATTGTTAAATCTTCAATTTTCTCATCAATCTAATTAGCATCATCTCAGATACATACTGCACTTGCAATTGTCTCAAATGCCTTGTTTGCATCAAATATTAACTCATCAATATCCTTTATATTATTAGCATCATCTCCTGCACTTACAAAATCTTTTTATGACTCAAACTCAATGCCAATATCAGTTATTAAACATTCAACCACCTCTGATAATGTATCATTACCTGTACTAATCATACTTCTTATTAACTCTAGCATTCTTCCAGCTTCTCTATTGATTATTGCAATATCTGCATTGCTATCATTAATACTTATCATATCAAATCTACCAAAAATCTCCTATTCTGCAGGCTCAAGCATTGTTTCAGATCTTTCTGTAACTTCTTCAGCAAGTCTTATGATCTTAGAGCTTTAGAATTGCTGTCAGTAAAGCTCAATATACAGCATACAAAGACTTCAAAGATATCTTTGCAAGCCATTAACAATAATGAGTTTATTATAAAAAAGTCAAAAAAAGTGTCAGCTAGCAAAGCTAACAACTCAAAGTAGGTCATTTATAATTTATATAGGCTCATTGTCAATGATTCTTGTTTCTAGAAGCATATATAAGCACAAATAAATATAGAAGAATCTTAATGGCTTTAAGCATGAGTTCAATATATAATAAAAGTTGCTTAATGCTAAGAGTCATCATATAAGTAGCATTGATAATTATCCTAGAAATATTGCATTCTTGCAAGCTCAAAGTCATGGTATGTTTTACTTTCTTATAAGTTGTTATCAGGGCTCAATCATCTATCAGAACACTTTTTTGTTGATAGTATGTCTTGTTTTGTTTATTTTTATATATTACTGACTGTCACTGAGTACTTTTTGTGATTTCTGACATGAATTTTCTATAGAGCAGCTTTACTTTAGACTTTATATATCTTGCTGGCTTCTGAATTATTATTAGAACTTATTAAATCACATAATAGATTGCTTTTCTGAAAATCCACAATCAATTTACTGACTTCTATATGTTTACAAACTCTCATGGAGTATTTTTAGTTATTTTTGATATAATTTTATATATAGCTTCTGCTTCTTTGTTTTGGACTTGGTCATTTTAAGGAAAAATTGGACAATGCAAGGTAAATTGGTACAAGTGTACAATAAATGTATTCAAGTTAAATCAAAAAACATAAAAATTTAGCATAGTCAAACAATTGACAATTTTGACATGCTCTGCTTATAGCCACTTGATAGGAGTCTGAAAAATTAAAAGAATCTAAATAGAAACAAGTTCTGATTGGTAAAGTCAATTTGTTTTGAAGTTCTTTGTTTAGTCCATACTAACTTTTCACTGAGTTTATATAAATCAAATATTGTTTCAGATCTATAAGTCTAGATACAATAGTTGTAATGAATATGTCTGTGTATACTATAAAATATATAATTAACCATTTGAAGAATTAAGTGAGGACATCATGCATGAATTCCCTCACAACCTTGTAAAAAGGTAAGGAATGCTAAATAACAACTCTTTGAGTTTCAACACCTTTCCTTGATTGAAAATTAATAATAGGCATATATTTCTTTATGACAGTTTTTTGCAGCAGATATTTTTCCATCTGCACTATGCTAATATTCTTGCTTACAGAAACTTTGTAAAAAACTATGTTCGTATCAACTATCATGATTGTGAGCATAGTCAAAACCTTGTCAGCTAATCTCATTGTTTCTGATTATTATGGGCAACAGCAGCAATAGCCTCAGCAATAAGCTAAGTTTCAGGGCCACTACTCTCCATACTACTGTAAGCTGATTTGTCTTCTTGAACTAAGAAAAATATTGCACCTTTCTGAGATATTAGGCATATATTAGATTATGCCTGATATTTGAACCTACATATCTTTAATTTAAGCAAAGGATGTGCTGCCACTACAACATCATCTCTTTAGTCATTTGATAAATGTCTATCATCAAACTTCATTACTATTAAAAATTCTTGCATATAAAGATTGACAAAGAATTCTTCTATATAGAACTAAGATCAATGAGCATTAGATGATACTCTCTTCTGCTAGATCTATATAACCAAGACAAGATAAGACTTGATAGTCAATTGATTCTCTGGTAAAGAATTCATCTGCTTCAAAAAAATGAATAAATTTAGATCATAAGTTATTTACAATTAAGAAGTTATCAAACAAAGAATATCTTGGTGGACTTTTCCACAATATGTATATTATATGCAGATAACTTGTTTTTCCTCTACTAGTTGCTAAGCTTGGCACTTCAATATAGAGTAGCCACAATAATAGGAGTTAATTGATTAATAGCTTATATATAGAAATATATATATATAGCCAATTAGGCAAAATCTGTTTATTTTTCCTACATTAAAAATAGAACAAAATACAGAGACATTAATATGTTAATAGCATGCACTTTCTGCTTGTCACTAGACTAGAAATGAAGAATGTATAGTGTAGTAGAACCAAAGAGCTTACAAATGTGTTGGAGAAGATTATGATATATACTAGGTGCTAGTTATAGTAAAAATATACAGAGTAAAGGAAACTGTACAGTATTAAGAGATACAAGACAAAATAAAGCAAACACAATCTTAATTGACTGAGGTATGTGGTATACTTCCTGTTGAACACATTCAGAGATTGATAACATACATAGTTGTTATAACAACAGGTACATAGATAAGCAATACAGTTGTTTTACACCTGACCGAGTCTTACAACAATAAGATAGAAAAGGGATAAAATATAATAATTATCTACAGCAACAAGAAACATATAAGAAATGGAGGAAGGTTTTAGACCTACAATCTATTCAATACCAAAAGAAAATAGACTCTGTACTGCAATTAATTTTATATAAAATAACTAGTTTAATACATATATGCTGGTTGGACATTGAGCACTCTCTGAGATGTTGCATAAATAGAGAAATGTTAACTCTCAAGCTAGTATTAATAAATGAAATGATATTGACTTACTACAATGGTGGTTATTGTCATTTATTAGATCTGAAACGTTGATAACTTCAAGCATTTCAAAGCACTCTTTTTAATCTAACTGGTCCTTCTGTCCTTTGTTAAAAGCCCAGTTGAATTGGTCTTCAGCTACATATCTACTCTTGTGATTAATTTGTCTAGCAAGTATGTCAAGAGCTTCAGACATCCTGAGTTTGAGTTCAAAACATTCTTTTAATTCTCTATTAATGTTTGGGTCAAAGATTTCTTTAGTCTTCTTGATCTTTCAGCTGCTTATTTTCTTTTGCAATAGCTTTCTCAGCAGATATTTCCAGCCACTCAAAGTTATCCAGAACATCATTATCTTCATTACTACCATTAGCATCACTTTTGCTATTATTGATGTCTCTGTTAGCAAAACAATTGAGGTCTAAATATTTAATTAGAATTGTCATGCCATTGATAATGTATTGCAGGAACTCTAGAGTTATATTGTTTATTAAAAAGTAGTTGGTATTGAAGCAATATTTAAAAAGAAAATTGAAAAATAGAAAATCTGATATTAAAAGTTATAAAACATTAAGATGGCCAGTACTATACATTTTTAAAAGTGCTCTCTAGTCTATATTGCTGGCAATCATTGTGATACCTAAGGAAGGTGTATAGCTTAGCATAGCACAAAATGCATTTTGAAGGTATAGAGAGATTTTAGTCATATTTAATAAACAGAATAAATTTTTTTATTCAATGAGCATCTGGTTATAGAAGATCTAATATGCATATTTTTTATCAACACTGCTCATGATGGACAAGCAATCAAATATCTGAGTGCAAATAACTGTTGCCTTTTAAAGAGAAATGCATTGGCTGAGAGTTGACCTGCACAATTACTATCTTGCTTTAAAGTAATAATAACTCCTTATAGCAATCAGTTTTTTGAGATTTTTCCAGCATGGTTGCTGATATAGTGTTATAACTGTCAATCTTTTAAAGAAAAATGGAAATGATAGCTCATCAATTTGACCTACTTTAAGCTGATTCTAAGGTTTAAACTTATAATAGAAGCTAAAATTAAATAAGCAGGTGCACCAATAATTGTTGATAATATGATGATCACAACCAAATTTCACAATCATAGCTTTAAATTATATTAGATTTTCTTTGTCTAGCAACATTAATGTTTTGTCTCATTAACTCTGCCAACAGTGAGAAACTAAATAAGTAATGCTGCAGAGTAAGCATATTTTTTTTCTTATATAAAATATACAAGACACTACATACTCAAGCCTGAAAATACTATGCCAAGTGTTATTTCTGCATAACTGCCACTAATGCATTTCTCATCAGTCTTAACATTAGAGGATTTTGATTTCTTTTGACAAGTACAGCTTCATTCTTTTTATCAATTTACATACAATTAATAGACTTCAGACATACTCTAAAAAGATTTATTTACCATAGATAGGTTTAGTTCTATATGTGTTATCCAACTTCAACTTAGAAGCCGCTCTTTCTTCATCAGTCAAGAAGGCAGTTGATGAATTTTGACTGTTAAATTCTATGTTTGGAAACTCTTTGCTCAGTTATCCAGCACTATTAGCATCTAATTTTCCTGCTCTTTTTCAATGCTTTTTGAACATAGCTAGGCAGCCATTTATTATGTTATCTGACCTTTGATTCTATCTGTTAATAATGGACCTGTGGTACAACAGTTAAATTGTCAGTGCATTTTGTTGCTGGAGGCTTCCCCAAGGCTGGAGGTTTGATTCTCCCCACAGACATATGGCAAGCATAAAGAGTTACCTTTTTCTTTGGTCCAACTAGCCTTCATAAACTTGCATAGGCCTCTGCAAATGTCTGTTGGTGCTTTGCGCAGGCCTGCATGGGCTCACATAAGTTTGAGTTGGTCAACATAGGTCTGCATAGATGTCTGCTGGTGGCTTGTGTAGGCATGCATAGATTTGCAGTGTCCTTTTCTGTATGTACACTAGCATTGGAGATGGGAAAAAAAGGGAAAAGGAGGCATGTAGCCTCAAGTTATTGTGAGAAGGAAGGGAGAGGGGAGGGAAGTGAGAAACCTCAAGGAGGGTTTATTTATGCCATGACGTCTGCTAATAAAGGAGGTTTTCACTTGTGGGCTGATGCCTGCTGGCAGCCGCTGATGCACATTGACATCCACTAGTGTTTGCTGGCATCTGCCAGGCCTGCATACATATATGTGTACCTGTCTTTTATCAATTCACTGGACTGTATCATACAGCATATTGTGACACGTTCACAGCACTGTTTTCTATAGCACTATAGAGACTGCTCTGCTATAGTATAGCAGACTCTGCTGGACATATATAGTATAGCACAAAGCGAGCTCCTGTATAATGTATAACATGTACTGTTGTGATGTCTCTATATGTACAAATTCCCAAATAAAGTAAGCATGCAAATATGATGGAAATACACACCCACTCACTCAGCCTAGATCAAAATAAGGCTTAGAGTAAATAAATGATATTCAAAGTATCCGCCATCTGCTAACATAAAAGACAGCAAGTGTGACAGGCCAACATGAGAAAGGCTTTCCCTACCCATGACCAAGGATAGCAACCAATGCAAATGTGCACAGTTAGCCAGCCTACAGAAACAATAAGGAGTTCAGAGTCATGACAAAAAAAGATAGCAAATTACTAACTCTCATCTAAACTCAGACATAGAAGGGTCAGATAATGATGTACTAAGCCCTACTCCCTCCATAGCCTCTCTACAGATAAGTATAGCGCAAAAAGCAGCCCTGAGCAACGATGTACATAGTATGAACCTAAATGATGATAAAACAATAGTAAATAACTGCATACTTGTCTTCCTATTTCCAGGAACAAGCAAAATTAGAGAGTCAACTCTACAACAAACCAAGGATCTAAGAAAGGAAGGTAGATCCAGACTAGATGGTTTAATGCATGTGAAAACAACCTATGGCCCTAGAGCTGGACCAGATAATATAATTGCCAGAATTCCTTATGCTACTTATGTAATTTCTCCAGCTCTCAGACAACCTGGCCCAAATAAAAGCCTCTATTGAAGGCTTTTTTATAATTCATATATCCATCCTCTCCTAGTATAACCTGATGCCTGAACAGAGAGAGCATTTTGACTCGTACCTAGAATGTAAATTATGGGTCTGAAAATGGCAAGCCAGAAACACTGCAGACCTGATGACATTGAGCAAGAAGATCAAAGAACTTATTAAGAAAATGATGGGTGAATAAGCTAGGCTTTTGACACTTCAGCAGGAGAAGAATATCTTTTTGAAATATAGAGGCAACAATAGATACAAACCACTCTACCACTTCCTAGTCTCCAATATATTGAAAGAGGCATACAATATCATAGCAGTGCACTCTATTATATCAACACCAGATGTATCTGCTTTCTTTCTTGCTTACAATCTGCCTACCCCTTGCTTCTTATATATGATTGAGGGTTTTATCCTGAGCATAAAAACTCTGGATGCAATACAAGATTCTGAGGAAGTTGCAACTAATATTATAAGAAGAACTTTAGTAGGTGACAAGTCAACCATAACTCTTCTCAAGAGCAAACTCATAGATAACAATACATCATAGCACAATGAGGACCTGGTAGTAAACATCTTACAAAATCTGGAGGTTTAGCTAATAAAAGAGAAAGACACAGTAGACTGCTCAGCTATATACAGACCTAGGAAGCTGATATAGAACATCTTCTTCTGACACCAGCCTCTAATAATAGGACTCTATACAGGATCAGCACATCAATGGCAGGCTACGGCAATGCAGCACCAGCTTGGAATATCTTAGCACATGCTAATTAACCAATTTTGGCAATATTTGACAGCCGTGCATAGCAAGAAATAGATCTGATCAATGATAGCATTGGCAGCAGATAGAATGACAACTGACAGATGGCATCAGTTACTGATGACAGCGCTTAGGGAGAGACTGATGATCTATCAAAAACTGACTGACAGCTTGGCATTTGACCTTGGTGTCTGACATTGCTTGTCTTGAATGGATGGTGGGGATCTGAAACCGTTGGAGCCACCTCATAAAATTTTCCAAGTTCACTGCACTTTGGCATTATTAGTTACTTGGCGATGGTGACCTTGTTGTAGTATAAAAGTGCTTACCGACTTGTACATACCATCATCAGAACAGAGTTTTCTGCCCTCCTTACTTCAGTCTCCCTTACGATCTAAATCTTATTTACAGCAACATCAAAGTCATTGGCAGTTGCAGACTATCGCTAGCCCACAACATACTCATGCCTTGCAGCTACAGCAGGCATTAATGACGCTTAGACTATGCTAAGCTTACTGTGTTCTTGCTACTTATATTGCCGTGTTCACTTACCGCTTTTTTCATAGGTGCTTTTACCTTAGCACTTGACACTTGCTGACTCCTCTCTGACTTTACCTTATTTTTCATAGACGTGTTCTCTGGGACCTGCCCGAGACTCCCCTTATCACTTTTAGTGTGCCCAACGCAAGCCTTTGGCATGGTAATACTATTTTCTACATTTGTTACTGACCAAACTTTGGATGTCATCACTGATCAACTGGACAAGCTACTTCATTCTTATTCAGCATATAAGGAAGATCAAATTTATTGATATGGATTGCAGTAGTGCAACTCTAGTCAACAAAAGGTTCTGACTCCACTGCTATAACTGCAAGGAGGCAGACCATAACCCTGCACAATGCATCTATGTATTAATGGCAGACTGATTTGGAAATAAAAAAGCTGGCAAAGTAGAAGAAACTGTTGAGTTTGCGACTTTAAGCAGAGGAGGCAAGGCATATCAGGGTGATAGAAATAGACATAAATATTGAGCAGAAAACTAGAGAAATGGTGGCCAGAATGCAGACCTCAGCAGAGGTAGATGTGAATGTAGATAAATCTCTATTAAACATACATACTCCAAATGGCAAAATGCCTCACAAATCCTAAATAAATATGATGATGAACATTTTCCGACACTTTAAGGGCTAATATAATACTACAAAAATACATTCCAAAAATTAATAGCCCTTTTCTTCCAAAGGTCAGATGGCAGGATGGATTTACTGGGCCTAAAAGCGACAGGTAATCCTGATCAGACCATTTTACTGAGCGAGGTGCAGCTCAGACGGCGTCATATTTACAAGGGTTAGGCCATGTGGCAGACCTGCTTAAGTCCCCCTGAGACAAGACTCAACATTCCTGATACAATGAAAGAAACTATTAACATATAAATAATTTTTTCTGATAACAGTCACAGCCCCTCCCAAGAAGGAAAGGACATGTTTTCAACCATCAACCACACCTCTAAGGACAATCCAGGAGGGTTTGGTGATGGGTTGCAATCACATGCTGCCTCCACAGCATGTTATAAACAATGTTCTAGTAGAGAATGATACAATAGATAATATGGCATAGGCAAGAGATAGAACAAATTGAACCAGGGAAGCAGACTTTGCTGTGCAAGGCATACTGGAGGACTAAAACATTATGAGAGACAGGAGAACCAAAACAACTAAACAGCATCAACCCCATGCACTAAATAGGAAGGGCAAATCTAAGAGAAGGGCACTCAGAATTGCCTTCTTAAACATAAAAGGAGGGGGATCAGTGCTTATAAGACAGAAGTGGAGAGAAATAAACCAACTTATAAGAGAAAGCAAACTAATCCTTAATCCCTGGCAGCTATAGATGGGTACTGGAAGGTATGCCATGCTGATAAATCTACTTAAAGAACAGGAGCTCCTAGCCAGGATTGAATACCTAGGGATGAAACTGGAAAGTGACCTCAATAGTATAAGTGACAACCAATCAGAACAAATAAGCCCACAAACACTGCATAAGAAGTTCAAAGCAGATCTGATTAAGGAAGTGAGAGCATACTCAACAGGCCTGAAATCAAAGATCTTGATAGAAATAGCAGCCCTGATTAACGATAAAGAGAATGTACTAAAAGATTCACATAAGGACAAAGAGAACAAGAAAAGAGAAGCGGCCCTTCTTGATGATCAGATAAAGAGTCTAGAGGCAAAAAGATTTGCTCAAGCAAGAGACATGGTGGCAACCAGTTTCCTAATACATGGCAAAACACTTATAAAACCATGAATTTTGGTGAACAAAGAGACTATCTCTAGGGATGCTATAATTGCACTGAAGACTCTTGACAAGGATGATGGAGTGCTTAAAAGGCTTCCAAGAAGGATGATAAAGCTGGCTGAGAAATATCATAAGAGGCTACAAAAAAAATGTACCACAAGATCACAGGGCCTATGAAAGCCAAATGACAGAGGTCCTCAGCTGCATAAATAAAAGATTAACACAAGAACAAGCCCTGAAAATTGGAGATCCATTCACAAAAGGAGAAACTAGAGATGCAATAAAAGCCCTCCCAAACAGGAAGGCAGCGGGTCTGGATGGAATTCCTTAAGAGGTCTGAAAGACTCTTAAAGATATGTATAGAAATGCTCAAAAAGAGGAAAGAGAGGGTTTTAATATTGCTGGAGTGCTAACCCAAGTATATAACAATATAAAAGACAATAGGGTGAATGCACACATAGAATTCTTAGAGAGGTGGCTTTGCCCCATTTACAAAAAAGGAGATAAAATTGAGATTGGAAACTACAGACCAATAATAGTTCTAAATACTGATTATAAGATACTGACTAAGATTTTATCTATAATACTAAGTGAAGTAGCAGCTAACATTATACATCCAAGTCAGACTAGCTTTATGAGTGGTAGAAGAATCAAAGACCAGACAGAACTTGCCCAACTAATAATTAAGTGGTGAGACAAAGAAAGAAAATGGAATGATTGTTTGCTTAGATCAGAAAAAGGCCTACAACCAAATACTCCACCCATTCTTCTGGTGCTCCCTGAGAAAATTCAACTTCTCAGAAACCTTTATAGATTTAGTAAGAACCTTATATAAAGGAGCAACTACAAAGGTAATTCTGAACAGTGAAATAAGTCAACCCTTCATAGTAAACAGAGGGGTACACCAGGGCAACCCTCTTTCCTGCCTGCTATTTAACATAGCAATTGAGTCCCTAGCACAGATGCTGAGGGACTCTAACCTGAAAGGCTTCAAGATAAATAACAATATTGAGAGATTGATTGTGAAACTTTTTGCAGATGATACTACTGTCTATCTAGAAAAAGACAAGTTCACTGACCTGCAGACCCTACTGAAGAAGTGGTGCAAGACATTGGGGGCAAACTTTAACATCCCAAAGATGGTAATAGTCTCAGTGGGAATAAAAGAATACAGAGACTCACTGGTTGAAACAAGGGGAGCCAACATGAGAAAACCTCTGTCAGAGAACTCCTCATTTCTTCCTTCTTTTACTCCTTATTCCTTCATTCTCCTTTTATTCATTTCCTTATTTCTTCTATCATTCTCTCATTTTGCTGTTTCTATTCTCTCAACACTATCTGTTAGTACTATTCTTAACCTTTGAGGTGCTCTGGTTATTTAGCTATCATTCAGACAAGTATGGGCCCCTCAGCACCACTTCCAGACCACTTATATAAAGTTTGCCAGAGTTTGCCCCTTATTTGTGCAATTGTTTGTGTAGGCAATTTTTGAGTTTTTAAGGTTTTGTTGTACTGTACAGTTGTTTCCCATGCTTCAGAGGCCCCAGAAGCATCCAACCCGGCATAGGGAATCTCTAGACTTGTTCTCTTTGGATCTCCCTCTGCCAGGTGAGTAGTTATTATGATATTGTCAGTACATACTCTAATATACTTTGGATCTCCCTCTGCCAGATGTGTGACTGAGCCACAGCCTCTAGAGGTCACTCTTACAACCTCTAATTCTGGAAGATGTACATATAGCAGTAGAAGGCAAGGCCACAAGACTCCTAGGAGTCTTTATAGAAAATAGAATAGAAGAGGTCAGTGTATGGACACTAATAGTAGAAATAATGACAAAAAACCTGAACAAATGGGCCAAAAGCAAGCTGACAATTGAAGGGAAAAGATTAATAGTAGGAATGGTAGTTGGAGGATGCATCCAATATAGAACGAGTGTTCAGGGAATGCCCTTGGATATTGAGAATAGTTTAACTAAGACAATAAAAACCTTCTTTTGGGAAGACTTATGACCTAATATTGGAATAGATACTCTGCAACTGCCCTATAAAAAGGGAAGAAAGAAACTTCTGAGCCTAAGGGTGAGAAATAAAGCAATAGAGGTCATGAAGTTGAAAAGATCTCTAAATCTGGGAGAAGACCACCCAATATGGGCAAAAATTGCTGATATTTTGATAAAAGAAAAAGTGGCAAAGCAATGGAAAATGACAGATGAAGAATCCTATATAAACATATTTCTTGAATACCTTAAGGTATACATTAGAGCCAGAGCAGATGGCTTGACACCATTAATACAAAGGATTCTACAGGTGGCAAAGAAACATCAAGTAACCTTTGCACTCCTGGAAGTGGAAACACAATTGAGACTCCAGATGCCAGCCTGGTTCCATCCATGATACAAAGGAGTAAAATACATAAGACTTAATGCCCCAGAGCCAGAATGTCTGAGAAACATACATGTGGTCAAAACAGTCAGAGATATGTGGAAATTAGCAAAACAAACCAAAAGCCAAACAAATATGAGACATAAGCTGAGGAGGAACTGCATGTGCAACCCATGCAAAGAGATGAGGAGGAAAGGCTATGAGAACTCTAATAATGCAGAGAGTATGCAAGAAACTATCTGGGCAAGCTTCTCCCAAGATGGCACCCAGAAGCACCTACGAGTAAAAGATGCCTGACAAAGGAACAAAAGACAATGCTCACAGTAGATGGTGGAAAAATTTTCAACCTGGAGATAATGCTAGATTAAAATCTGAGAGATGGCTTCAGACTGTTTACAGGACAATACGTTGAGAATACTGAATGACATTGTATATATACAAGGACCATACAAGAGGACAAGGAAATTGTCACAATCTATACAGATGGATTCTGTTTTGATAATAGATCTCTGACAGCTAAGGCAGGTGCTGGAATTTGATTTAATAAAGGGGACCCAAGAAACATGGCCATTAGGTTGTCAACTGAGATATTGCAAACTAATAATACTGGTGAAGCAGTGGCAATGATAGCTGCTACTAGGCTTGTCTTACAACAAATGTCCATAAAAATCCAAAGCAATTCTAAGCTGGTCATAGAAGCCATAACAGACAATCTTAGGAAAAACAAGGACAATAGATGGATAGAAATAACAAACAAAACATAATGAAACTTCTAGTAGCCAAACTGAAACAAAGGAGGGGGAGTTACTGTTCCAGAAAAAGTGAAAGGCCACTCAGAAGTGGTTGGAAACAAAGAAGCTGACAGACTAGTGGACCAGAGTATTAGAAAGGCAGACCCAGATAAAATAGACACGATATTCCCAGAGGGATATAATCTCCCTGGCATTAGACTTTCTAAGATTATACAAGCCTGGTATATAAAGGAATTATAGAGGGTAAGGGAACTCCAATGAGGAGAGGCACCATATGCCACCTAGACATGATACAATGGGTGATTAACAATACAAATAAGGAACTCCCAGCCAACAAGAGGATATGGAAATCTCTAAAAGACAAAGCCATGTCCAGAGAGGTCAGAGCTTTTATGTGAAAAACAATGCAAAATGTATATAAAGTGGAAAAGTACTGGGAAAATATCCCAAATTTTGAGAGGAGAGCATACTGCATGATATGTAATAATATATTAGAAACTATAGAACACATACTTACAGAGTGTAAGGCATTGGGCCAACTCAAGGTATAGAAAATAGTCAAGCTAATCCACAAAAGAAGAGGCATCCTCTTCAAAAAACCATCTTTTGGAGACCAGCTTAGATGCTCTCTGATAAAGCATAAAGATAAAAATGATAAAAACCAAAAAGGGGCAAGTAGGTTCTCTAGAATAGTGATCTTTGAGGCAATATACCTCATATGGAAAATACGTTGCAATTGAAGGACTATGTGAGGGAGTGACCCTGAAAAAATCCTCACAAATCCAGAGATAAGAAGAAAAGTAATAAGGGCTGTGACCCAGAGACTGAAGTTAGATTGCTTGGCCACAAACAGTTCCTGATTGGGAGAAAAGGTGACAAATGTAAAAGTGGTCAGAAAAACTTGGGGAGACCTATTGCTGCCAGGATCAGACCTAAATATAAAGACATGGAGGTATGCAATTAAGGTTTTAGTGGGTATAGGATAAACCAAATCCCATACTGAGTGTGTAAGTGCATTTTTTGTAAAGTAGCTCCAGTCTTGAAACATATGAACAACCCAACCCAAAATATCCAGGACTGCAGAGATCAACTAGGTGGATTGTTCATGGATTCACAGTGATACCACTAAAAAAAAACATTTATCTGTTTTAAATCACCTGACAGCTTGGAATGCTGAGCCTGAACAGTTCATAGATAGTTTGTTAGAAGGTATGCTGAGTCCATTGTATAAGTTTTTCCTTCTTCAACACTTTGTAGCTCAGGGTCCTGATATCAGTTTCTCATAATATCACTTGTTGGAGTGGTTGCTCATATCATTCACATAGTGACAATGATATTGATAGGGTTCTACTGAAACTTCAGAGATTACTCAAGAAGTTTAGGATAGAGGAGCTTGCCCTAGTGTTTGGTGCAGCACATGTAACAAATGATAATGAATTCAACTTGCTGCATGCTTTAGATGAAATACCTTGGCTGGCTATCTTTGCTGAGGAACAGTTCTGACTTATGAGACCATTCCAGTGCTAGATGTTCAAGTTCATACTTTTGCATATTGATACACGAGACTAACAATCTAGCTAACATGTTTCTTGCTTTCAAGACTTTTTGGCATCTCTTGTTGAACATAATGATTCTCATTGTACTATTCTTGCTCAAACTTATACTATGTCTGAAATGAAATATACATATTTTTTATCATGTTCTTTTGTGAAGATACTACTTTGTTATTGTACCACGTCATAACCATGTCAATCTTGGAGCTGGTACCTTTTTCTTACCTACTTTGCTATTATTATCACCTTAATTCATCTTTTTGTCTGCAGATCTTCTACCTATCTATATGTTAAATACAAATAAACTGCCAGGGTCTAACTTATGAGCAGCGACTGAAGTGCTATGTTCAAGCACACTTACTCATATGCCAGGTTTATGCAAGGCTAAACAATTGGGTATGGTGTAACAGCTAACATTGCTGCCTTTTATTAGTGCTTGTGAGTTAAAGATAGCGCGGCAGCTTGGGGTTTGATTCCCTGTATCTGAATCATAGTATTCTAGATTGTCTTTTCTTTGCGCATGCTGGACAACTTTTTTTTGTACATTTATGTTTGTCCTTTTTTATGCATTGTGCAATGCATAGAAAGATTTCTTCTCACATTTATCCCAGTTTGGCATCTACAATAGTACAGGCCAGCACTATGTAGGCCACTACAGCATTTCATTGACAAATAAGCTTTAAGAAATGATATGTTTAGTGTAAGATGCACTTATCAAGCCCTCTCTCTTGTCTGGCTGGGTCAATGGAAGCTTATATCAGAAGACAGATGAAGCTATAGATGTTTCACCAAATCCTGAAAAACTCTGGAGCAAGTCAGCAATGGCAGCATATGCCAGCTTTGCATTCAAAACAGCCCTTCATTTTCTTGCTGAAATGCAGGGTACTTAAAAGCCTGTCCTGCCTATACATAACAACAATGGAAGAGCACTACTTTGGACGTTGATGACAGAAAAGATGGGATTCAACAATCCACTAACTGGTCTAAATTGGAATGTTGGTGTGCAGATATAGAACAATGAAGCTGATATTGACTACAAGATTTCATACAAAGTAAGCAAAGTTTAATAATTGTATTAACATACTGATATAAAATCATATGTAGATACTGAAACAGCTCAAATCATACTATGATGGGGCATAGAAGAAGACTACAAATGTTAAGCAAACAAAAGCCATGACTGCAAATGTATGATTGCCAATCAATAGATTGCCTTCAGAGCAACGGCGTTCTATTAATGCATCTGAGGTCCCAGAAAGAAATCATATATTACACAGTGCAAGTCAAGGCCTCAAGTTGGACTTACCACCATCATCCAATAATGTGAATCCAGTGACCTCACTACCCATCCAAGAAACTACCTCAACACCCTCCAATCTCATCACCCTCAGCCCGGCTCAAACTTTATTTGAGCTCTCATGCAAAAGGGCGCATGCATCAATGACCGAATATCCAGTATCAAAAAAGTGGAAAAAAAAGACATGTCAAAAGTATGGAGAACCTGGTTGTAGTGGAAGTACTGCAAGAATCCTTGCCGAGACTGTGATGAAGTTAACTGTCGTGGTCACAACATGTCAAAACGTTTGAAGAATTGTCAGGTAGAGTGGTCAACTTTTCGAGTACAGTTTGGCGATGTCGTATTATACAGTAAACCTCTTTCCTTTATTTTCTTTATTTATTTAGTCCAAAGCGGGCTGGCCTGTCTGTCACAAGAGCGTGAGTGAAGGACAGGGTGTGGTCTTTGAAGGAGGTGGCTGTGCAACTCACTTAAACTCCTTTTTTCCTTCGTGACAGCCACCTCCTAACATTTTCACCGCCCTCTCGTACTCGCTCTGTTCGCAAAAGTTTTCCCTACCCACCCTCCCCAGAATTTACCTGCACACAACCGGTAGCGAAAGTTACGACGGTAGTAACAACATCATAGCTCCGCCACCCCTCCTCCTCCACAACGATCAAAGCGTTCTCATGTTAAACCAAAGTGAGAAGTATTCGCAATTGGGCAAAGGAGAGAAGGATCAAG
>QFEW01002750.1:0-11377 GCA_003316525.1 Termitomyces eurrhizus
GGTAAAGCGCCTATGAAAGAAGCGGTAAGTGTACATGGCAATATCAATGGCAAGAACACAGTAAGCTTAGCGAAGTCTAAGCATCGTAAATGCCTGCTGTAACTGCAAGGCATGAGTGTGTCAAAGGCTTGCGAGAGTCTGCAACTGCCGGTGAGTTCGACATTGCCGACCGTAAATGAAATCTCGATCGTAAGGGAGACTGACGAAAGAGGAGCAGGAAATTCTGGTCTGTTATTCCATTTACAAGTTGGTAAGTACTTTTATACTACAATGAGTTCACCGTCGCCAATGACCAACCATTGCCAAAGTGCGGTAAACTGGAAAATTTCATAGGGGTAGCTCCAACGGTTTCAGATCCCTACCGTCCATTCAAGACCCTTAGCGACGCCAGATGGCAGATCACGAAGCTAAACCATCAATCTATCACCTTTCTGTCTGTCCAAAATGCTTAGCGATGTCAGGCGCCAAATCGAGGCGCTAAGCGATGTCAGATGCCAAGGTCAAACGCCAAGCTGTCCATCAGTTTTTGATAGATCATCAGGCTTCTCACTAAGCACTGTCGTCAGTGACTGATGCCATCTGTCAGTTGTCATTCTGTCTGCCATCAGCGCTATCATTGATTGGATCTGCTTCTTGCCGTGCGCGGCTGTCAAATATTGCCAAAATTGGTTAATTAGCGTGCGCTAAGGTATTCTGAGCCTGTGCTGTGTTGCCGTAGCCTGCCGTTGATGCGCTGATCCTGTATGGGGTCCTATCAACGGGAACCTGCGGAAACGTAGGTGGGCATCTGTTCATTGTGTTATCTGACCTTTGAATCTATCTGTTAGTAATGGACCTGTGGTGCAACAGTTAAATGTGTGTTCCATTGCTGGAGGCTTTCCTAAGGCCGGGGGTTCGATTCCCCCCCACAGGCATACGGCGGGCAAGACGAAGTTACTTTTTTCCTTGGTCCAACCAGACTCCGTGGACCTGCGTAGGCCTCTGTGGATGTCCGCTGGTGCCCTGCACAGGCCTGGGAGGGCCCGCGTAGGTTTGAGTCCATCGACGTACATCTGTGTGGATGTCTGCCGGTGGCTTGCGTAGGCCTGCATAGATTTGCAGGGCCCTTTTGTGGACGTATGCTGGCGTCAGGGGTGGGAAAAGGATGGAAGGGGAGATGTGCAGCCTCGAGTTATTGCGGGGAGGAATAGAGAGGGGAGGGAAGTGGGGAACCTCGAGGAGGGTTTATTCATGCCATGAAGTCCGCCAATGGAGGAGGTTTTCACTTGTGTGCTGATGCCCGCCAGTGGCCGCTGACGCACATTGACATCCGCTAGTGTCCGCTGGCATCTGCCAGGCCTGCGTGCGCATGTGTGTGCCCACCTTTTATCGATCCACTGGACCGTGTCATACAGCACATTGTGACACGTCCACGGCTCTGTATTCTATGGCACTGTGGGGACTGCTCCGCTCCAGTATAGCGGACTCCGCTGGACACATATGGTATGGCACAAAGCAGGCTCCTGTACAATGTATGACATGTACCGTTGTGATGTCTCTATGTGCAGAGAGATGGCCCTGATGTATGATGCGTGATAGCTGGATTGATTAATGTGATCTGATGATTGATTATCATGCCAGAAGATGGTTCTGGGGTCTGTGATGTGGGGCTATTAGAGGGTGTGGCATGATGGTGGGGGTTTGATGTGCATAATAATGGTGGAGGTGGTCCTAATGATGGAAATTGTGTCATGGGGTTGGCAGGGGAGTCCCAGATGGGGTTCTGGAAGTGTTCTGGGGTAGTTCCAGGTAGAAGAAGTCATGACACTTGTATCCTGATGTGAGGAATTGTAATGATATTCTGACAGCAGATCTTTCTATAATCAAAGATCATATTCAAAAGCAGAGATATTAAGTTGCCTCCTTCTTTGCCTTATTTGAAGTACCATAGGTCACTTTTCTCCTGCTATCAGATGCTATGAACATTTGCAGTATCTACCAAAGTTTCCAGGCACATGGCTTATATCAAACGTCTTAAGAAGATCCCTTTAGAGAAACTATTCAAACTTGTCATTTTAGAGATAAGAGATTGAGAACTAATGGAAACTTCAATCAAGCAATAGGCTAAAAAACTCCAGGCTCATAGATAAGGAGTTGAACTACAGAGCTCAACTCTGATGTGTTTATATTCTCAATGGCTGATACTCTAAAAATCCTATATGCAAAAGATTCTTTTAGAAAAATCTTTCCTGAATCTATCACAACTCTTTGACAGTTATGAGTTTACAATAACAATCCTACTCATAGGACACTGGAGGATCAAATCATGAAGAGCACAAACCAAATTAGCAGCACAATAAAATTCATGGCAGCAGAGATTTATGAACTGCAAAATGAGGTCTGATCTGTAGATATTAAACAAGATGATATGACTTTGGCTCAAATAAAACTCATCAATTAAGTCTTGTCCCTTGATCAGAAAATATGTATGACCCAACAAGCCCTCCTGATACAAGATCATAAGGAGACAATACGATCACAAGTAGTGGAGCTTGAATCTCAAATTAGTAGTCTGCAAGTCTCTCTTTTATTTCCAGCCAATCAGCAGAGGATGAAAGAGATCCAGATTGCATTGGAATCTATAACTAATGAGTCAGCTGCAAAAAGGGCTGAGTAGTCAGCCACTTCCAAACAGTTTGCAAGTATTATTAGAGCACCAACAGCACTGGCTCTTCCTGCTCTATAGCTACTTCTGATTACAACAATCAAACATCTACCTAGATCTGTATCAAAAAATTCTTCCATGACTCCATTGACTAGATCAAGGAAGAAAAGAAAGACCATGGATGACTTGCCTAATAAAAAAAATGTTTCTGCTCCTGCTTTATTATATTCAGATGTTGATATGGTATGTTTCAATTATGGTATGATTGAGATTCATGATAGAGTTAATATGGGTCCCCATCTATTCAGACTTCTATTATATAACTCTGACTCTCTTCATAGTATGCCTCAAACCTCAAGAATCAAATATGACTTTAGTTGGATATCATGGAGGAACTAACTTGTTAATTTGATCTGTTCTCATTTGTTGCAGGCATCCTTTAATATTGTTGAAAGACTTAAACCTCTATGTTCTCAAATTTATCCTATCTTGGCACAACCCTCTTTGCCATGCTCAACCATGGTCACAGGTTCATTTCAACCTACTATGTCAGACAAAACTCTAACTACTGAACAACCTACTTGTTTTACAGACAATTTCTTATTATTGCTTTCATATTTACTATTTCTATTCCCTACAAACCTTTATTTGATCTTGCATTTCATTTGTTTCATCAATTGTTCTTCTGGCTGCACTAGCTCTGCTGACTCTCTTACAGTTACAAGTTTTCATTCTTGCACTTAATGCTAATAGACTTGTTAGTCCTGTTAAACTCACTCTAATTAGTTCTCTTATTGCAAAATTTGCACCACATTTTTTTGCTATATCAGAAACTAAAACTAGATCAAATACCAGCAATAATTTTTCTATCTCTAATTACAAGATTTTTGAGGAGAATAGAGTGCCATGCACTACTCACTGTGGAAAATGGAGAATTGTCCTGAGCATATAAAAAGATATCCAAGTTATTTCTCATGTCAATTTTACTTATACTACCTTTTGTGGTCAAATCATTGCTGCTAACAGTATTATATTTTGTTTAGATACAGTATCTTTTACTCATTATATATTTGCAGTTTACGTACCATGTGATCCAGGCTTGACAAGCTTTCTAAGGACTTTTGGCCACACTTAATAAAGGTAGTGCACCTTATAAAAACCTTGTGGTCATTATTTAGAGATCTTAATGCTAGTGTGTCCCTAGCTGAAAGAGTGTCTGATAACTTATTGGCCAGGCGATATTTACTAAACTTTTTTAATTTAATCAACAAAACATATTTATAACATAAAACTTCTCATTCCAATAGGCTTATCAATTGGACTAGTCATGTTTGGCATTTACATGATGGTGGCAATATTATTGATTGAGTTGTCACTTCTACTCAGAATCTAACTGACTTCAAAATTCATACAGATCATACATAGATTCCCAGCACCAATTATAAGACCATTATAGCAAAGTTGGTATTGTCTTCTAATACTATTTACATAGAGAAAACACCTTTAGTCAGATTTATTGCCTTGCTTAATCCATTGCCACCTCCAAGAGTGAAATATCTATCCAAAGTCAACAAGAACAAATTTAAATTGTTTTCTGATTTAGTTAATAGGCTTATGGATAAGAATAGACATAGTTTCAACAGAGAAATAATTGATGATGATTCTTACATGTCATATTATGAGAAACTCACTAATATTATTGGACAGACTGCTGTTAATATCTTTGGACAAACTAAAACCTTTTGCTGGCTGAATAAGAAAATTATATCCTTAGCAACATGTAAGATTGTTTCAAAGATATGACACTTAGATGGTGCTATTTCTATACTAAAAGAAATCAATCAGAATACATTCTATGAATCTAGGTGGGTGTATGAGTTGCTGAGTCATCAATTCAGCTCATTACCTGATCAATCTGAACTGTCATTCCTTAGATTCATTGTCAATACTCAAACATCCTACTACAGTAATCTACATGCAGCCAGGAAATTGGAAATTTAGGATAGAGCAAAACACCAAGACCTTGGAAGAATATTTGGTGTATTATCAGAAAGTTCTTCTAAAAAACTTTTGGGATATGTTTCATTGTTCATCTCATTACCTACTGTGCCAGCATCACCACAAAATCCAGATGTATTGATTTCAAATCTCAGAGACGTTGCAGAGGTCACTAGGAGTTATTTTTCAAATTTGTACAAAGGATCACTGCCTCCTGACAAACTAAAACCATGGTTGTTTGTCCCCTCCATAATCCAAGTTCAAGACAAAGTAAAGGATGATCTATTTGTTTGGCCCATTATAGCAACTTTGTCAGATTTTTGTGCTATGCTTAGAAAAGAGAACTCATGCCCTTCATCTAATCTGGATGGTTGGGAAAAGTAGTGTGTCAAAAATTTATCTGATCAGGTCTTACAATTAATTTTAGATTTATACAATTATTCTGTTATGAACACTCATTTTCTAGGTAATCTGAAGGATGCACATCTCACATATTTCTACAAAAGGGGCATACATACAAATCTCTCAAATTAGAGAGAATTAATTATCTCAATTCTTTTTAGCTAACTCTTCAATGATGGCTGAACTATAAACTATTTCTATATGCAGCATGTTTAGGTATCATACCAGACATGCAGGTAGCAACTCAACCTAGAGTGCAAGCATGCAACTTAATAAGCTTTCCTGCTGGACTAAGAATTTGGAACAAGAGGAATAAAAAGATTATATTTTTATTAAAATACAATCAAATAAAAAGCTTCAACTATTTATGACCACATAGATTCTACAATGCCTGTAAAGCATACAGACTACTCTTATCAATCTGTGATTTTGACAGAGTGGCTCAATCCTTAGTCAAATGTCTTTTAAGAATGGTCTTTGATATTGTCTTGCCAATTGTTGTTAATTGAGTGACTAAGCAAGGTGGTCTCATATTACTCTTCAAATCCACAATTACTACTAGCCCAGAACACAGATATTTGGACAATATTGCTAATCAAGACCCTGATGTGGTTGTAATTGAAAGGATGTCTAACTCAAATAGTGATTCTCATCTACCCAATAATCATTACACTCTGACTTTGTCAATAATAGAGGCAACAGATGACAGTTATCTGGTTGCACTCTCTTATGAATCCTTACAACAGTTCACTCTAGAAATGAAAAGATTTCAACTTGCATACAATTGGCTGACTTTGTAGAAGAAAATGACAGCACACATACTAAATTCTTGTGATTTGCTACCTTCCATGCTTTTATTCATGTCTATCACCAAAGAACTAGGATTTAATCTATGGACTGTTTCCAAACATGAAGTTCTAGTTTCTGCTAATAAATTTATTTTTTTATGCACACAGATTGATGATCTGAAATCTTGATACCTTGAATTTCAATGCTGAGATTGCAGTTAATGGTCTTATCTGGAACCTCAATCACCACATATCTGCTTATCAGATAATGGCTAAAATAATGTTGGTAGATTGGACATGTCATACTAACAACTATGTTTACTCTTTAGATGGTCAGGGCCTTGACTGCAATTTCTCTTATTTTCTTGATTCTATCTCTTGTGCACCAAATAAACTTCAGTCATTTACTTGAAAAAAACTGCTCAATTTTTCATGTTATGGCTGCTACTAAATCAGTTCTTCAAGCTGATAATTCACCTACAGGTTACACTGTCAGATCCATTCACTCTATATATATCATATATTATAATAATAGCAAAATAAAAAAAATAAAGAACAAAGAGAAAAATATATACATACAATACAAGTATAAAAGAAAAAAAAATAGGTAAAAGTCAGAGACCAGTGCATACATGCACTGCTACAATATCAATAGTATAGCTACAATAAAATTGTGATGCATGCATTAATAATTATAGCAATATCTCCATTTCTTTCCAAAGAGACAAAGTGAAAAATTGATATACAAAGATCTGGTTGATGAGATAACAAGGATATTTGAAGGATGGTATACTATGTTTAAAACAGATTCTGGGACACATATCAAACGTTGTTGAGTAGGAAGTAAACAAATCCAGTCCATAGAAAAAAATATTGAAATATTTGACTTACTAAACTGCATAGTATAGAGAATATCCTGGTCTTTTATAAGGCTGTCATCTGAACCAAAGGCAATGCTTTTTCCATCAGATGAAAATGCAAGATATGTGACATTGCTGATGTGACTATTTAACTTCTGCAGCTGTGCACCACTGGAGACATCCCACACTCTTACAGACTTGTCATTTGAACCAGAAGCAATGCTCTTGCCATCAGATGAAAATGCAACAGATGTGATCTTGTCCAAGTGACCATTCAACTCCTGCAGCTGTGCACCACTAGAGACATCCCACACTCTTATGGAATCATCATTTGAACCAGAAACAATGCTCTTGCCATCAGGTGAAAATGCAACACATGTGATCCAGCCAGTGTGACCATTCAACTCCTGCAACTGTTGGCCACTAGAGACATCCCACACTCCCACAGACATGTCATATGAACCAGTGACAATGCTCTTGCCATCAGGTGAAAATGCAACACATATGACCTTTTTAATAAATTTTTTCGACTTTTGCAGCTGTGCACCACTGGAGACATCCCACACTCTTACAGTCTTGTTATATGAACCAGAGACAATGCTCTTGCCATCAGGTGAAAATGCAACAGATTTGACACAGTCAGTGTGACCATTCAACTCCTGCAGCTGTATGCCACTGGAGACTTCCCATACTCTTACAGACTTGTCATATGAACCAGAGACAATGCTCTTGCCATCAGGTGAAAATGCAACACATGTGACCCAGCTAGTATGACTATTCAACTCCTGCAGCTGTGCACCACTAGAGACATCCCACACTCTTACAGACTCGTCATATGAACCAGAGACAATGCTCTTGCCATCAGGTGAAAATGCAACAGATGTGATACGGTCAGTGTGACCATTCAACTCCTGCAGCTGTGCACCACTGAAAACATCCCACACTCTTACAGACTTATCATCTGAACCAGAAACAATGCTCTTGCCATCAGGTGAAAATGCAACACATGTGATCCAGCTAGTATGACCATTCAACTCCTGCAGCTGTGCACCACTGGAGACTTCCCACACTCTTATAGACTTGTCATATGAACCAGAGACAATGCTCTTGCCATCAGGTGAAAATGCAACACATGTGATAAGGTCAGTGTGACCATTCAACTCCTGCAGCTGTGCACCACTAGAGACTTCCCACACTCTTACAGACTTGTCATATGAACCAGAGACAATGCTCTTGCCATCAGGTGAAAATTCAACAGATGTGACAAGATCAGTGTGACCATTCAACTCCTGCAGCTGTGTGCCACTACAAACATCCCACACTCTTACAGATGCATCTGAACCAGAAACAATGCTCTTGCCATCAGGTGAAAATGAAACAGATGTGACACAGTTAGTGTGACCATTCAACTCCTGCAGCTGTGTGCCACTACAAACATCCCACACTCTTACAGTCTTGTCATATGAACCAGAGACAATGCTTTTGCCATCAGATGAAAATGCAACAGATGTAACCATCTTAATATGACCATTCAACTCCTGCAGCTGTGCACCACTGAAGACATCCCACACTTTTACAGACTCATCATCTGAACCAGAAACAATGCTCTTGCCATCAGGTGAAAATGCAACAGATGTAACCCAGCCAGTGTGACCATTCAACTTCTGCAGCTGTGTGCCACTACAAACATCCCACACTCTTACAGACTTGTCATATGAACCAGAGACAATGCTCTTGCCATCAGGTGAAAATGCAACAGATGTGATAAGGTCAGTGTGACCATTCAACTCCTGCAGCTGTGCACCACTGGAGACTTCCCACACTCTCACAGACTTGTCATTTGAACCAGAGACAATGCTCTTGCCATCAGGTGAAAATGCAACAGATGTGACAAGGTCAGTGTGACCATTCAACTTCTGCAGCTGTGCAGCATTAGAGACATCCCACATTCTTACAGACTTGTCATATGAACCAGAGACAATGCTCTTGCTATCAGGTGAAAATGCAACAGATGTGACTTGGCTAGTATGACCATTCAACTCCTGCAACTGTCCACCACTGGAGACATCCCACATTCTTACAGACTCATCATAAGAACCAGAGACAATGCTCTTGCCATCAGGTGAAAATGCAACAGATGTGATCTTGTCCAAGTGACCATTCAACTTCTGCAGCTGTGCACCACTAGAAACATCCCACATTCTTACAGACTTGTCATATGAACCAGAGACAATGCTCTTGCCATCAGGTGAAAATGCAACAGATGTAACAAGGTCAGTGTGACCATTCAACTCTTGAAGCTGTGCACTGCTAGAGACATCCCACACTTTTACAGACTTATCATATGAACCAGAGACAATGCTCTTGCCATCAGGTGAAAATGCAACAGATGCGACAAGGCTAGTATGACCATTCATCTCCTGCAGCTGTGCACCACTGGAGACATCCCACACTCTTACAGACTTGTCATATGAACCAGAGACAATGCTCTTGCCATCAGGTGAAAATGCAACAGATGTGATCTTGTCCAAGTGACCATTCAACTTCTGCAGCTGTGCACCACTAGAAACATCCCACACTCTTACAGACTTGTCATCTGAACCAGAGACAATGCTCTTGCCATCAGATGAAAATGCAACAGATGTGACCCAGTCAGTATGACCATTCAACTCCTGAAGCTGTGCACCACTAGAGACATCCCACACTCTTACAGACTTGTCAACTGAGCCAGAGACAATTTTTCTTCCATCAAATAGAAATGCCACACAAAATACTAATTTCATCTGCACTTGATAAATTTCTGCAAAAGTAGTTTTTTTATCACTTGTAATCAATGGAATTCTAGAAAACTTCTTTTTCCAGTTATTTAATATTGGGCTCTTTACTTGCCATGCTGCTAATGCTGAAATGTATAGATGGGGTGTTGACCAAGCTGCTGAACTTGTAGCAAAGTCAAAAGCAAAGTTGGCTGTTTCAATAATACCTTGTATAAGAAATGAAGTATTATTCATATTTTGCTGTTATAAATTTAGCTGTGAACAGAATTTTTATTGGAGCTATTCACCTTTTTTATGATATCACAGACCTTTTGAAGCATCAAATGACATTCTTTAGATATTTTAAGTAAATTCATTGCTTCTATCCAAAAAAGAACTTGAATATCAAGAAAATTTGCCATTTGTGACTGGAGATTTTGGTACTTGTTATTTGCAGCCTTAATAAAATGTCCAGCCCAGTATTTACAAGCATATTGTAGCACTTCTGAGATTTTTTCTTTGACACAATTTTCCAGGTTGATAACTTCTAAATCCAACAGAAATGATGAAGGCATGTTGCATATATCAAAGTGAAGATCTCTCATCATTATGTTGAAGCAATGAGAAGCAAGCAATGCATGATGGGATCTTGCATCACAATACATATTCTTTATATAATTTGAAGAGACATGCAAAGACCTCAAAGAAATTTTAGATGCTTGTATATGATCCATGATAAAATCTGGAAAAGAAGCATGATACCAGAAAACATGACCTCCTTTTTCATAAAGAACAGCATGCAGCTTTTGTACAATATCATGAGCTTGCTCCTTTAGGACTTCTATATTTTGAGTATCATCTTTAAAAACAAGTTCTGCAGCAACAAAAGTAGATATACGATCTTCTGCACAAAGAATAGTGTGCAGAATTTCCAAGCGATTATCAATAAATTTTTTTTCACTTGTACTAAATGCATCAGACAATATTTGGCAATATAAGTTGTTGATTAACACTATTGCACTGGGAAGATCTGAGGATGTTGTATCAATTTTAAAGTCAAGCAGTGTTCTCATTAAAATCTGCTTCTCTTTTGGAGTTCCTGATGATATGTATTTTACAGCTGTTGAAGCATAAATAAATAAACCATTTGCTTTATTCCCAAGCTCTTGAAGTTCTGGCTTATCCACAAAATCAGGAAGTTTTGCATTCAAATATGTCATAATATCCATATCAGCATCTTCATGAGGAATATTCTGAAGGTAACAAACTGAATCAGATGGAAAAGACTTGCACAATTCTGCAAGGTCAGGATCTGGTCGACTTGTTACAAGAAACTTAAGACCAGTCAAATGATTTTTTTCAATAGTAACAAGTAATTCCTTGAGAAATTCTGAGCCTCCTTTGTTTTCAACTTCATCCAAAGCATCAATCACAATAATATATGGTGGCAGAATAGAAGAATAACTAGTCATAACTTCCTTCCAAGGATTTACTAACAAATTTTGCATTTGTTTCTTTAAATCCTTGTTGACTGAATTTTTATCTACTTTTTGAAAAGACTTGGCAAAGAACTGTGAATGGCAAGCAAGCTGATAAACAAGAGTAGGAATAATGTTTTTTTGGCTTCGTGTATCTTCAAATTGCCTAGAGCAAAAGAAACTAGCCTGCAATATTTGCAATACATCATTGCCCTCTTCAAAATCTTGAGCTATAGTATAAGCAATAGTTGATTTTCCTGATCCTGCATGACCAGTCAGCCAAAAAACCTGTGGACTACTATCTGATGCATTTTGAGCCCAATTGCTAATTTTTTTAAGAATTTCAACACGTGTTCCTGGTGTGCATGGTTGACGAGACAATGTTTGCACATCATCAGGATTAGCATTATATATAGCTCTGTGAGCATGAGGCCAGCTATACAATTGCAAT
>QFEW01002753.1:601-12881 GCA_003316525.1 Termitomyces eurrhizus
AATGAGGAGTATGAATGCGTATGCGCCTTTTTCAGGGGGACTACTAATTCGAAATTCATCTTCTACGATTCGGCGGACGACCTGAATAAATGGGTTCAATTCATCAATATTGACCAGATGGTCAAGGTCATCCCGAAACTCACTGCGTAGGGGGATCGGACGATTTCAGCTTTTGTTCCTTTGTTCTCGATTATCATAGGCTCTATCTCTTGATCTCTTCAGACGCCGTAGTATGGTCGTTCTTCGAGTTCACGATTATTAGTCTTGTTTTCGCTGTAAACTAGTTGTATATGTATGAAACAGATGAACTCAAGATCCTAGGCGTGGAAATCCATTCACCTCAAAATATTAATCTGTATCAATGAAAGGGAGATTCAGTGATTGATTCACCCTTCTTGATATAATGATGCATGTTTACAGTGAGTAAATAATCTTATCATAATACATTAACTTATGCTCCCGCCAACACAAATAGATCACCCTTTCACCTTACCTCCAATGACTTGAATTAGTTCTGAAACCCGAGAGAAGTCCGGTTTTTCCCGCATAGCAGCACGAAAGCGCGCTGGAGTCATCATGTCTTCTACACCTGGCCTCACATCCACATGCGGTTCATGAGCCAACCGACTGGAGACCACGTCGATAGTTGGACGATCATTCGGCTTCTGGGCCCAGCAGTCTTGCATGAGTGCCCACATACTGTCTGTCAAACCAGGGGCACCGGACGGCCGCTCGGGTCGTATACCTTGCATGACCCTCAAAAGGACCGTGTTGTTGTTGTTTATAGTATGAAAAGGAATATTTCCGGAAAAAATCTGAAGAAGAGCTAAACAGCGCTGATACACGCAGGAGTCAAAGGAAGGAAATTACCTCGTAACAGACACATGACCATGCATATATGTCACTCGCAAAGGTGCTTGGCTGGTCTTCAAGTAACTCGGGTGCTTGCCACCGAAGAGTGCCTCCACTATTTGCCATGGATGTAAGAAGTGTCGTCCAGCCCGGTATCTTTGCAGCAGATACAGATGACAGTCCGAAGTCAGCGAGACAAGCTCGGCCGTATCGGTCAACAAGAGCATTTATCTGCATACAGTTCAAGAAATGAAGTTCTGAAATTAGAGCACGTATTACCCCTTTTAGATCACCATGGACAATTCCCAGCTCATGTAAATAACGAAGTCCCTGAGTTAAATCCAGCACCTGTGTAAAACGGTTATACCAAACGTAGGAATAAAAACCAATCATGACACACGAGTGATATAGGATCAGCATTGCTTTCCGTTTTTAGATACTCCGTAACGTCGCCTTTCTCCATCCAAGGTGAGACCAGGCATACTTGCTTCTTGTACCCGTAAAGCCCATAAAATGGGAGGACATTGAGATGAATGAGTTGGCTCCATAGGATCGCCTCTCTTGAACAATGCTAGAATGGGATCAGGACGGTAAGGCAGTAGAATAAAAAGGAAAGCAAGACCTTCATAAAGTCCCTAACGTCAGTAGATTGGTACAGCCGAATGACTTTCAGGCAAACAAGTCTTCCTTGAAATTCGCCTCGGTAGATGTCAGCAAATCCTCCCCTGTTTATCGGCTCCTCTTCGGTAAACTTGACACCATTGAGACAATAGCAGGTAGGGTAGAGACCGGAGTCCCTGCACAGTCGTTGAGCACCAAGGATCAGCCCACGCTTGAAGGAGCTATCAGAGCCACTGATATCAGGCATGTCAAGAAGCTGAGAGATTATTTAAGTCCTTCGAATGAGCAGATAAAACGATGGGTATCTTACCCATAGAAATGAATCGAGAAGCTGCTGGGCGTCCTCACCCTTTGTATCTAGTAACTGTTTATATCGAGATTTATCCTGAAATATGACTTGAAGTTGCGACACAAATTCCGTTAGCAACGATACATCGGCCTCGCTGAAATAGAATCGTCAATGATAAGACAAAAAGGTTCGATGCAGATAAGCATACAAGTCACAAGTATCAAGCCACTTGTAAATCAAATCCGCAATGTATCCTTTGCTTTTTTTCGAAGTGGTATTGTCACGAACATCATCATGCACGGAGCGCGACTTGCGATCCTTATACCGCCTTACTGCGTCCGTTATGAGTTTATCGCTCAGGGACCTCCGTGGTTCGCATTGCACTGTCCCTACAAAAAGGTCGTATAGGATTAACGTGAGGTCGATGATGTATGCTGCTAGACATTGAGCCGTCTGTGGGCTAGTGAAAGAAGGAGAAATAATGTTAATGAAACTGGTACTAGTAAACGTCAATGACTTCACGCACGTGGCTTGGTAATCGGTGAAAAAGAATCTTAATGCAATTACTGGAAGCTTCGCTGCCCCAAGCACCCTTCTAAGCCAAGGATTATCGGCAGCACTCTTCGACGGGATCCTGGAGGTGCCTGTCAGTGAATGCAGATGCTTGAACTGTGCATTATATGCCAGCTATTAGTATATTGAACTCACAACTCTGCTCCAAATGTAGCAGGTGCAAGTGGTTGAATCAGGTCAAGCATCTGTGCAAAGAATTCTCCCTCTAAAAGTAGCTTGAAGACCAACCATGAGTGGTATTGCATTAAGAGACTAATCAACGCAACTCACCTTCTCAGGATCCGTCAAATTCCAAACAGTAATTATATCTTCATGAATACGGCGCAGACAATTCACTAAGGCCTGGCCCTCAAAGTAAGGACTTGATCCCAACTCTCTCCAGTATTCTGAATTGACTTCTAAGTTTTCGCAATTACTCATCACGAAAGTACTTCACTGTTGAAGCCGTTCCTTTTCGGCACGCTCAATAAGTATAGAATTTAATCAAGAATTGGGCGCAAAACCGTCTACGCACTCAACGCAATAATTGACCTTTGGTTTCGCATTGATCTGTTGGGCCATGGCTAATGGCATCAAACATTCCTTAACATGCAAGCACTTCTGAGTGGCTTCAAACAATTTTCCAAACATGTCAATTCGCTCTAATTGAGAGAAGTGGTCAGTAATGCGACAGATACAAGTGAAAGAAGGTCTCTCAACGAAAGTAAGGGAACATAAGGTCTGTTGACACTGTGATGTAATCGAATGACTGTAGAGTTTTTCTGATCCGCTCCTTCAGAAGATTTCCAGCTTCAGCTTCAGCGTTTTTTTGACGAGACTCGTCTCTGTGAGAGGGTTTCCTTAAAAATTTGGGAAGCATGGAACGGGCCTCATTCTCTGCCTTGGTCTGTCTGAGGCGTTCTTTAACGAGAAGATCGTACTTAGTAAAGACGGATATCACGGGTATCTTGACTTATTCGCGAGTAAGTAGAGGCAATCCAAAGGAAAAGGGTTGACCTCACCCTCGGCAGCAAGGGATAACAGTCGCTCATCGCCAGTCTGTAACAGTCGTGATCCCGTGCGAGGCGTTTCAATGCACAACCTACATAGCAGAATCACCCTAGGAAACTCATACTTTCAAGCATGCACAATTACCAGATGGCGTGGAGTCGGTCCTCGTTTGAGGACTCGGACTTCTCACGTATGAACCCCTCCACCATTTTCCATTGCTCCTGGGACCCAGCCTCAAAACCATTGCTATCATGAAGAATCAACCGTTGGTTCGCATGAAAAGTATAGCCGTGCCGAATGTCTGCTCTTCCGGCACGATCATGAGCAACATCAATATCCTAATCGTGGTACTTGGGTTAAATCCAAAGCTAAAGTAATGTACTGGACATACCTTGATGCTAAGGTTGAAAATGTTGCTAATTAACGATGATTTACCAACGCCGCTCTGTAGTTTTGGTGACTATTGTCTGCGATGTGTTGTAATTCAGAAGAACCTCACCCTGCCCACCACAAGAATTCGAAATCTGGAAGGGCGTTAATTTAGCACAGGGAGGTCAAACTTTAAGTAGTGAGCAGCAGTTCTCACTTGGTATTTGCCACTGAAGACGGGAGAGGATTTGGTGGCTGAGTGGCCATCATTCCTGCGGGAGCTTGAAAAGTGTTGATCAGAAGTCTTGTTCAGCCTTCCTATAAGTATACATGGACATGCTGAGGAAATGATGGAGGGGATCAGTCAGTTGAGCGATGTACTATAGCCTTGTGTGAGAAACTTGTGAAATAGTTGCTACGAAACGGCGGACATTTGATGGATAGCTCGTCGTGATCAAGATCTTTTACCCCATTTATGATATCACAGCCATGGCCAGACGTCCCGATTGCGGCTAGCTCAGCTCTTTGTGCAGTCGCCGCTTGCCACTACATGGGCGTGTTTGAATGTTTCATCGAGACGCTACGCTAACAACACGCCAGCCTTAATGACCATATTGTGTCAGGACATGCTCTATCAATCCACCCCGCCTCAGCAAGGGATGAGACTGCTGCGCAATATGATGTGATGTGGCTGTAGCGTTGACATCGAGACATTCCCTTTGAATTGGGTGATGCTTACGGACTTTCATCGCGAGTCTTTGTTAGAATCCTTATGTTGAGCACCTATAACAATCACAGACTAGTATTAGTCTATGTCCTCAGTCCGTGATATAAACGACTGTATTTGTACCTATAACAATCACAGACTAGTATTAGTCTATGTCTAAGGTACAAGTAAGTTATTGTAAGTCGGTAAGTAATAATTATGCTCACCCTCAGTCACTGCTGGCAGTGGAAGCTGTTTCCTTTGGAAAAATTAAGAAACATGTTATGCAACTTCCATGACATGTTTCCTTGCACAGCATAAGATCATGAAATTTGCATCCTGGACAATGTGGGAACAATTTCAGAAAACCTCGAATGGTCCTTACAATACCCTCGAGAAACACCGATTGGAGTCTTTTATGGGATTTCCTCAATTTCCTGCCAATACTCTATAGTTTCCCCGTAGAATAACCCCAAATTACTATGATGGGATTACTTGACCTGTAATGAATCAAAATAGCTTCGAATTCTTTTTGCGTGCTCGCGATGTTGAGGCAGAAAAGATGATATTAATGCTATATACATATACAGCTGCGCCAGCTAGACAAGTACATGAATAGCTATAGGACTCTGGTACATACGTATACACATGAGTTCTTCTCGTCAACTGGAATTCAACTTCACGAGCTCTCCTCCACATGTGGCCTGGGTAAACATGTCGACTCCCATAAACCCAGTTGGCACGAATATGGCTTTCCTGCTGCCAAAATTCCCAAGTCCCGTGAAAAGGTGTCGAGGTCTGCTATGGTGGGCGAAGTGGCAATGTTAAAGAGTGAAATGGTATCGGTCAAGAAGGATTTGGTGAGATTGATGGCTGAGAACAATGTGCTGAAGAAAGAACTTGAGAAACTGGTCAAGAGCGAGGCAGAAGAGAGGGTGAACCATCAAAAAGAACTTGTAGTCTTGAAGACAGAGATTGGTTAATTGAAGAAGTACGTGAATGAAAAGTCAGTGGTCTTGTCAAAGGAGGAGGACAACAAGTCTAATATTGAGGGTGATTCAGATGATGAGATTGATGAGGAAACGAAACTTGCCATGGAGCTCAGCACTGCACATGCCAATAGTAATATTTTTAAGGTTAGCTTTCATTCTTTTTCAATTGGAAAGGGCTCACAGTCTGGTATCAATGCACTAGGGTCTAATTTGTCAGATGTTCATTGAAGCTATGGGTTGCCCAGGTAAACTTACAGCAGATGTCCTATCTCCATATCCCAGCTTGAATGAGAATTGGCCCTTGAAACCAGGAACCACAGTTAAGGCCATCTGATTCTGTTGGGAGCGCCCCCACACTGATCCAGAGAATTGGGAAAACCTTATGAAAATCAGTACTGAAATCAAGGAAAATGGGGCACAAACATCACCTGCTGCTGCGCCGGCCATCACGTATATCAGTAAAGAAGATCGTGAGACTCAAGTCATCCAAAAGTTCAAAGACCTTGCAAAGGAGGTTCGTCGAGCCAAGAGAGCTGGGTCTACAGCTAGAGAGAGAAATCGTGAGGAGACGGCAGCTATAGATGAGGGTCAGGAGGATGAGATGATGATGAAAGAAGATGTTACAGAGATCAAGAAGTCTGCACGCATGTCACGACAACTCGGAGTAAGCCTATATTAATGACTGAAAGTTGGTACAGGAGCTGGCATATATAGTTAACAGTGGTACCAGTGAGGCAATGGCAAGGTATACGTAGGGCTCGAGCTCTCAATTCGGACTTAGTCACATTCTCGGTGCATGCATGCGCACCAAATACCTATAGGATGTATTGTATGGAAATCTGAAAATACAACGAGATTCTAAGGAAGGAAAATGTACTAAAAGAAAATGTGGAAGTATTCCGGTGAAATCTCGAAATCCATCAAATTACGGAAGCTGCATATTTTTTGATCTTATGCTGTGTTGAGAAATATGTAAGCATTTTATGAGTGTAAAATTTAAGGAAAACTTCACCTATTTTCTGACTGTTTTCTATTATGAAATAACATCTTTTTACCATTTTTTTTCCAGTATAAACACACTAGAAATGTTTATAATTGTTCTTTCTATGTTGTCCAAAGATATAGAAATCATATTTCACATAGAACTAGGCTTGTAAGAATTTAATTTCTTTATTTAAATTTTTCACTTGGATACTTTGTATTCTTTTTATCAATGAAATACAACAAGAAAGTTATAACATATATTTAATGGCAATATGTGAGAAAGATGATTGTTTCCCTATTTGTGTTGCCATCAAGTTGCTGGTGAATCTTGAATTAACTCCGTCAAAGATGTTACCATGACATTTTACATTTGGAAATGAAATGTATTTCTTTCTCACATATTGCCATTAAATATATGTTATAACTTTCTTGTTGTATTTCATTGATAAAAAGAATACAAAGTATCCAAGCAAAAAATTTAAATAAAGAGATTAAATTCTTACAAGCCTAGTTCTATGTGAAATATAATTTCTATATCTTTGGGCAATATAGAAAGAACAATTATAAACATTTCTAGTGTGTTTATACTGGAAAAAAGATGGTAAAAAGATGTTATTTCATAATAGAAAACAGTCAGAAAATAGGTGAAGTTTTCCTTACATTTTACACTCATAAAATGCTTACATATTTTTCAAGGAAACATGTCATGGAAGTTGCATAACATGTTTCTTTCTTAATTTTTCCAAAGGAAACAGCTTCCACTGCCAGCAGTGAGTCCATGATATAAATGACTGAGGGTGCTTTCTGTATTGTATGTCTATATATGATTTAGTCATGACAATGAAGGTAATGAGACAAAGCAAATGTGAAATAGTGTTGGCCATGGCACACATACCATGTGATATCTGTGATATCCCAACACTCCTCCTCACTGTATATGTGCTCCTCCTTGTGTGGAGTCCAGTAGGCCCAAGATGTTTCTAAGTCGACTGAATTGTGGGCTCAGCAAGGCTTTTGTAAAGATGTCAGCGACATTATCTTTTGTGTTGATGTAACGTAAAGTGATTTTGTTTGATGCCACTCACTTGTGTAGAAAATGATATTTTATATCAATGTGTTTGACTCAAGAATGTAGGAGAGGGTCTTCTGAGAGATTTATTACTGAGTTATTGTTGCATAAAATCATCATCGCGTTCTTGGCAGGGTGTCCCAATGCAGTCATCACTGTTTGCAACCAAATACCTTACTGTGCGGCCTCAAATGCAGCCATATATTTCGCTTCACACAAAGATGCTGCAACTGTTCGTTGTTTCCTCATGCACCAGGATATCAGCCCTGACCCTAATGACCAAGCATACACCCCAATGCTCCTTCTAGTGTCAAGGCAGTTTGTCCAATCCAAGTCTGTAAATCCAACCAAATTGATTGGTGTATCCCTACCCAGCTGAAGGCACAATGTACGAGTCCCCTTTAAGTATTGAAGAACCCATATAGCCGCATGCCAGTGAGTGCTAGTATAGCAATTAAGAAATTGGAAAAGTTGTTGAACTGTGTACTGTATATCTGGCCTTGTAGAGATTGCCAGCCATAACAATCTACCCACAAGGTTCCGGTATGGGATATGGGCAATTTTTTCTAGTTCTTCCACTGTAAGTTTAGTTTTGTCTATGTGCCGCAGCTTGAGACCTGGTTCCATCAGAATAGATAAGGGTGATGCCTCCTGCTGGCCATATTGAGATATCAACTTGTCAATTAGTGTTGTCTGAGACAGGTATATTCAGTGCTGGTTATAATCCCATTCTACTGCCATCCTAACAATGTGTTTTGGAGTGCCAAGGTCAGATGTAACCCATGTTTGTTTTAGCTGTTCTTTAAAGTGACTGTTCACCTCCTTCATATTCACAATGGAAAAATCATCCATGTGGACACTTGTAATTACTGTCTCTTGATCAGTCTGCCTATAATATAAGCAAGCCTCACTTTTCAGATAAGAGAATCCAAGTTTCCTCATGGTGTTGTCCAGTGTCTTATTTCAAATGCGTCTAGCCTGCTTCATGCCATATATAGGCCTTTGCAGTCTGCATACCCAGGTTTCTTTCCTTTCTTCCTCAAAACATTGTGGCTGCTGCATATAGATATGCTCCTCCTCAGGTAGGATTCTGGTTAAGAATGCCGTCTTAACATCTATTTGCATTGCATCCCACCCCAAGGTTGCTGCCATGTGAAGAAGTATATGCCAGGACTCCGCACGCACTGTCAGGAAGGTTGTTTTATTGTAATCTCTACCTTGCACCATTATATACCCTTGGAGGACATGTCATGTCTTCAGCCTTGTGATTTTCCCATGTTTATTATGCTTGATAGTAAATACAGGCCATTCTTTAAATATTTTCTGGCCTGAAGGCACATTTTTACATGGGACCAGTTCCTACACACCCATCTTCTTCAGGGAGTCTATTTCATTCTGGTATGAAGCCTTCCACTGTTCCTAGTCCATAGAGCGCTGGGCCTCCTCCAATGTTACTGGTGTATCAGGGTTGGTTCCTGGATTGAAGTCCATGATTGCACTTAGTGTTGTTATTATTTGATCAAGCTTGCCTATGCCCACACTATCATCACCATCTGAGTTTGGTACTGCTTGAGCAAGATCTTCCAATGCACACCATCTTTCTATCCTTGCCTCCCATATCCAATCAGCTGATTCTTTTGACTCCCTAACTGCCTTTTCAGTCCATGTTTCCTGTTGACCGTCTGCTAAAGCTTTTGATGTGGGAGTCAGTATATGGCCAGATCATCATAGTGAAATCAGCTCAGGTTTGGTGTCAAGTCCAGGTACTGTGCTGGTCTGCATCAGAGGTTGGGCTGGTTATTGTTGTAGGCTCTGTAACTGGATCTTCAACAATTAGGACTGTCATTGCCTCATCCATCATAGATGCTCGAAGTTGTAGGATATGGATGTGATTTTTCCATGATGTTAGTAATGGAAGACTGCTCCGATGAGGTTTCATTTTCAGGATTTGTTGCTGGTGAGACGTTCTGGTGACTTTCTATGAATCTGACATGATATGAGCTGTACGCTTTTTGGGTAGACCTATTGTAACATCTGTATGCTTTCGAGTTGATGTCATACCCTACCAGAACACATTCTATTGATTATTTGTAGATCTTCAGATTATGTCTGCTGAAGACTAAGACAAACACTCGGCATCCAATCTCTTGTAGATATGAATAGTCTGGTTTCTTGTTGTACCACAGCTTATCTGGAGCTACATTCTCATCAATCGAGGTCTTTGTTTTCTCATGGAGATTAGTTGCTGTCAAATAAAACTTGTCCCACAAGTTGGGTGGACACTTTGCTGCAATTTTCATTGATCAAGCCTTTTCCATCAGTGTTCTATGCATCCTTTCAACTCGACCCATATGCACTGAAGTGTATAGTGCACCTGTTTCAAGAACAATACTCTTTGATTTGTATCAGGCCTTGTGGTTTTTGCTATTAAGTTCCCCATTATGACCAGTATGTAGGATCCACAGAGTCTCACTGGTTTCATTTTCCCTAGCCAAGATCCATGCTTGCAGTTTGTTAAATGCATCAGACTTTGCCTTTATTGGGATAGACCAGGGTTTGTTAGAATAATTGTCAACAATATTCATAATATATTGATTTCCGGTATGAGATGCCACAGCTGCCTGACCTGTTAGATCTACCCAAACTTTTTCTAGCCTCCTGGTTGCCTTATGCCCTCTTCCCTTCTCATGTTGCTTTGGTACCAGCGTTCAAGCCTGTTTACTGAGAATGCAATTGTTACAAACAGAAGGTTTTATAGAGAAAGCTTTAGGCATACCATCAATTATTCTGGCCTTTGTCATTTGAAAGATGGCTTTGTAGTTGGCATGGCCAAGTCAATTGTGCCAGGTTCTTATGTCAGGTGAGGCATGTATAGTGAGGGCATGGTCCTGATGATTATTGAGGACATATAGGTCCTTCCTAGGAATTAAGGTCCTGGTTGCAATGATGGCTTTCATGGTCTTATCAATTAGGGTGACTCCAGTATCATTGAACATAGTAGATATTCCAGAGAATTTAGCAAGTTTACTGATGGAGAGTAGCCAGACAGTTGAGTTGGGGATGTATAGGGCATTGTCAATTATGATGTAAGTTCCTCCTCTGATATCTAGGCAAATACTGCCGATCCCAGTTGCTGCAATGGTTGAACCCCCTACACTGCAAATCATTTAGTCAGGAATTGAGGACAGAGTAATGAAGTTGGATCAATCAGGTGAAATGTGCACAGTCATACCTGAGTCTAGATAGAAGGGAGTAGTGTCAAGTAGAACAGTGGGCATGTTTGATAGGTATGATTCTTCCTTGATGTGGTTGATGTAGTTGTACTCCTTCTCAACTGCAATCAGAGAGTCAAATTCCATTGATTGCAACTGGCCAGAAATGAAATCAGATGCGAGTCCAGCAAACTCTGCCTTTGTGCTCAAAGGATCCTTACCCCCTTGCACTGAAATATAGGCTGCAATTGTTTCAGAATTACTTTCGATTGTAAAGGCCAAGCCTCTAGTCAGTATTATTGTCACCTGAGAAGTCTTCTTTGTTGCATCCTTCTCCTTACATTGCACATCATAGTAAACCAGCTGGGCCTGCCTTGATTCCTCCACCATCTTGCCAGCCATCCCCCCTCCTTCCAGAATACATCATGGTTTAGTATGGCCAGTAAAGTTCTGACAACTTTTTGCCTTACATGCTGTGCATACCAGCCTGTCATACTTTGAAGTCCTTGCTGCAAATGCTGTCAGAGCTGTGTCTGTGGGTGCAGGGGCTGATCTGTCAGCATCAATCAAGGTTTATTCCCCCTTGAGAAACTTCCCCATCTCAGTGGGTCCATATTTCTTCACATCACCTGCTACAGTCAAATCTCGTAAAATAATAGATTGAATATATGTGTATGTCTTATCGAATAGCAAAGACAGGACAGCTATGGATTGAAGAAGCTCTTTTGTGACCTCTCCAGCCTAGAAAGCATGGTCGACTTTCTCAAATATGTCATCTGCCATCTTTGTAAGGGATACCAAGGGAGAACACTTTGTTGTAAGGGCTTCCTGGAGTAGTCGTATCTGCTGTACTGGCACCACTCCCCCATGCTGCCCTTTCAAGTACTTCCACAAGCTCACAGAGTTCCATTTATCTGCATACAACTTTTGTTCTGATATGGACAAAGCTCGCTTTATAAAAGAGCAGGCGAGGCGATTGTTGCTCTCCAGGACTTGATAGGCATGGAGTTCATACGTCTTATATGAAGTATTTAGTGGGTTGAAGACATATTTCCATAGTTGGACCATCAACAGTTTGAGGCCCATGCTATATGACCAGTCTACTCATTTGCCATCATCTTTGTTGAGGATATGGCCAGTCTATGCTGCAGTCACCTTCCCTACAGGCAAGACCATAGGGTTGGCCGAGTTATCAACCTGGTGATGACGCCCAAAGTTTGGTCAGCAACAAATGTAACAATTGTGTTACCGTACCAAGAGTGTGCGTTGGGCGCGCTATAAGTGATGTGAGGAGTCCCGGGCAGGTCCCAGAGAACGCATCTGTGAAAAAGAGGAAAAGTTGGTAACGGAGTCGGCAAATGTAAAGCGCTAAGGTAAAGCGCCTAGGAAAGAGCGGTAAGCGAATATGGCAAAGGTAAGCGGCAAGAGCACGATAAGCTTAGCGAAGTCTAAGCGTCGATAATGCCTGCCGTAGTTGCAAGGCGCGAGTATGTCGAGTGTTGGCGAACGTCTGCAACTGCTGATGAGTTTGACGTTGCCGACCGTAGCGTAAGGGAGACTGAGGAAAGGGGGAAACTCTGGTCTATTCGTCTCTTGATGTATGTACAAGTCGGTAAGTAATAT
>QFEW01002755.1:0-13419 GCA_003316525.1 Termitomyces eurrhizus
ACCATTCGGAGAACATGCTTCCGGGATGACAGGTAACTTGAATAGTAGAAATCTTTTGCATCCCCATCTGCCAAAGACAAGCTTCCTTGATTGTTTTTACTCGACAAGATCAATATCAAGCCCAAGTGGGTGAGAGATAAATTTGGCCGCACTAAGGTATTGATTTCCGAAGAAAAGAGATCGGTAGCATACTTGGTACGCGACCAAATATATGTAATACGGCCCCCGGTCGTTCCCTGCGATGGACTGAGTAATCCTACCCTACCCTGCCTCTACCGTGGGTATAAAGATAGATAAATTTAAATCGTGTACCATAGGTACAAAACCTGTTGCATCCAACTATCTAAGGACTGTTGAAACCCACAGCCTTGAAGATTGGTTGAACTCGACTCGACATCAGCCACATGGCTTATGAGTAGGTCAGCGTCTCTGCCATGGCGAGGAGAGCGCAGCACTTGATATCATCTCTGGGCAAGGTTATGGGTACTTTTAGTCGTTGACGTTTGATCAAAAGCCCGCTGTTGTAAGGTTATGTTAACTGCGGACGGCGATTGGGCTGTAGATGGGCATATTTGTCAAACAACAATCAATGATGGGGAGAACGGGAGACTCAGGGAAGGACGGATAATTTGCTAAGGTTTCACGCTAAAAGACCAGAATCCAGATAACATAGTTCTAATAATACATACAAATGGGACTTAATCCTATAAATATGTTAAGCTCAAGGGCATGGGGGGGACGGAGTATACGTACCCATAATTTTATAAGGCCGTCCCAAGATGCCGTAATCACTTTGGACTATGTGAAAGTGGACTTGAGTATAATGCAACCTCATCATTACAGGAGAAAATTACCGTCTCATGAGGAAGCCATTCATGGGCAATAACGACCTTAGAATGAGCCTTCATCCTTGACTTGATACGCCCAGTTTTCCAATCCCAAAAGACGACATTACCCTCCCCATCGCCGCTACTAATCCACTTGCCGTCTGGCGAGAAGCCTACTTGGCAAGCGTATCCGGCGACCGAATGTCCCGCAAACCGTTTTTTGCGATTTTGACGGAAATTGTCAGTGCTATAAATAAGTATCTGGTTATCGAGTGATTGCGCTGCTAGATATTTGTCTATAGAAAGTTTAGATATGCATCACCCTCAAAAATGGACTGAGCTTACTAGACGGATGAAGAGTGACAGCTGGCATGGAGTGCATATGAGGTTCGGCGATATATTTGATGACAACGGGGATATCAAAATCCCAAGCTCTTATCGTTTTGTCATCGGAAGTTGTCACAAATCTTCTATTCTCATCGACGAATGTGATAGTGTTCACAGGACCGAGATGTTGATCATATTCCTGGGCTATCTCCCCAGAATTCATATCATACTATGATTGAATATCAACAGAGCTTGTTTAGAGACTATCAAAAGATGCTTACCTGAATGATCTTCTTGTCTGACATGCCAGCCAAGAAGAGATGCTGCTTATCTTCATCGGGATGGAACTTGACGACATAAGGTATCTTGCCGTTACTAAATCTTTTCAAGCACTGCCCAGTTTCAGTATCCCATAGTTTCATTTGACGATCATAACCACAAGAAAGGAACAAGCGCCCATCGTTGGAGAAACAAAGATCTTTTACAGCTTTTGTATGGCCATTGAACGTGCGCAAACAGTTTCCGTGTGTGTAGATATCCCAAAGCTGGAAAGAGTTATTTATATAAATAAGACAATAGAACTGTATTAAAAACGGTCGTGCATACCTTGATCTTGGTATCCATAGAACCACTGAGAAGTAGATGCCCCGTTTGGGGAAAAGTGCGAATGACAGACACGCCTTGTGTATGTCCGGTCCAAGTGTGTATACAAACTTTGGGAATGAAACAATCCTGGGACCCTGCCTCTGCCAAAAGATTGGGCGCCTCAGAAACAGGTGGAGACATGTATGTTCGGCCTTGATAATCCGTCATGGACTTTCCATGGAAAACAGATGTCTCTTGGCCGACAGCACCGCGCTTGGGTTTCGCCTTCTTGATGACCGCGGGTTCCTCCTCCTCTACATCGTCAACCCCCTCCTCTGTAGCCTCGACTCCAGCCAAAAAGCTCGTCTGGGGTTCCTCTCCTTCCCACGAAGCCCAGGGGCCGACGTATGCCTCGTCCCCGTCTACAACATCCAGATCTCCCTTATTTTTCCGCTTCCGCTTCAACTCTTTGCGTTGGTTTCTTGTCGCACGGAGCGTATCTATAGTAGCATATCCATTGGATTGTGCATTCTCAAGTGATCCCAAGACAGCGGGGGCATTGGGGTCAACAGAGGGATTGGCTGAATATCCAAGGATAGAATGTGTCAAGTGTTGTGCCCGAAATGCATGTTCTGTCATTGATTGTTCTTCAATATGACCAGCGAGTGCATTTTGATTGAGAAAGCGGTTGCGATCACCGAATGGATTTTCCGGTCCTTGTACGGGTAGTATCATGTCATTGAACGGTATGTTGACATTCATCTGAGTGTCTGTAGGTCGCGTTATGAGTGAAGTCTGGTTGAGCGGATCCTAGCCTTTTTTTTAAGTACTAAAAGCACCATGAAAGGATGGAGTGCAAACCTCTGACAAGACATGGGGCGCAGCATGGAGTGCTTCATTTGAGAGTAGTTCTGTACGAGGTTTCTTAGTTGCTGGTAGAGATGCAAGGTTGAACGCGTCCTTTGCTACGACGGTTGGATCTTCATCTTCGCCCGAGGAGTATCCAAGCGCTAATGACATGATCGAGTTGAACCTTGGCTGTGGCGTGACTCCGCCATCGTCAAACAAACCAGTGTGACTGTAGTGCGTCACACAGACTCTCCATCTCACCTTCCATGCTTGTCATGCACTCGTGATTATAGGCATTTCATGGCTGAAAGGAACCCCAGCCGACCTTGGACTGAAGAAGAAGGTGGACTAGTACATAGAATCTATGGTGTTTATAACTGATAGTGTCTATCAGACTTATTATTGACCAATGCCGTCCAAATCCACGGAGAACAAGAGAACTGGAAAAGGGTGGCTATCCTTGTCCCTGGTAGGACCAACAAGGCTTGCAGGAAGGTAAAGGGGGAAGCCTTATTCCCTTCTTTGATGTGCTCACTCTGTCAAGCGCTGGCTCCATTCACTCTCGCCCACGATAAAGAAGTCTGCATGGACGACGGCGGAAGATAATCTGTTAATTTCTCTGTATAACATTCACGGAAGCAAGTGGTCTGCGATTGCGCGAGACATCCCTGGTCGGACTGACGACGCGTGTTCCAAGCGGTACCGAGAGGCTTTGGATCCGGCTCTAAAGAAGGACGAGTGGACCCCAGAAGAAGACGGGAGATTGATGGATCTATATGAAAAAATTGGAGGAAAATGGGGTCAGGTGGGCCAAGAGCTTCAACGTAGCGGACTTGCATGTCGGAATAGGTGACACCAGATGTCATCGCATGTCCCGACCAATCAGTTCGCTGACGGGTCGCATCTTCAGGCATCGACTTCTTACAAAAAGGCAAACAAAGGTCTTTTACGATCCTATTCCAGACGTAGTAGAAGCACAAACCCCACAGGCGACGGACTTTCCGAATTGGACTCCAACCTACCCGTACTATCCGCCCGAGGCATATCCATTCCCTGGGGGAGAAGATTCTTTTGCTAGTGTTCGGTCTTTTCGGTCCCCAACGCCTGATGTCTCTCATATCACACCGGACGTGGCGCCTTTCCAATTTTCGTCCTCTTCGCTGTGTGCAGCGCTGTCTGTTGACCCACAGGTTTCTGAGCCATCACACACCGTCAGCACAGGATCTGAGCCTTCATCCCCACTCATTACGGACCAACATGATGGAACTGGAGTTTCCGGGTTCAACTCTGACCAAACGTCAAAAGATGATATCCCTATCAACTTTATGCACAGCACTGACTTGTCGCAGATATTCTTGGGAGTACACTTTGACGATAATGGTATATTTCAATATCCTGAAAGCGACAACACCACTCCGAATGATATCAACGTGGTTCCCATGCTCGAAGCGGGCCACTGGTCGCCTATCATGCCTAGTTCTATTTCTTCGCCGGCTTCCGCTCATGGCCAGCTCGGCACTGACACATCCTCTACTCATTCCACGCCGTATGATTTCCCGCTCCCGTTGTCTGGCTCGTCATCGCCTAACCCGTCCCCTATTGACATCTCGACGAATGAACACTATCTTGTTTCTCCTCAGGATCGACGTTCACCACGCACGACAAGTCGAACAAGGAGAAATATTGGTTTTACCGAGAAGCCGCTTCGTCTCTCGTCGTCGCTATCGCTGACATCAGAGTAAGCAGGGGTTTCTTTGTATGATGTTTCTGCTGTTTCAAGCTTTCGTATGCAGTGCTTCGATTTTGCCGTATGCATGCGGAAGAGAATCATGTTGGCCCTCGGATGCATCCATCGGGTCTGCTTGCTATGCTACATCCAGAGAACTGCTCGAGCATACCAAGAGTGTCCATGCGGTGGATATGAGGAGTGATGTAAGTAGTAAGCCTTACAGATGTGCTTTAGCAGGTTGCGGCAAGTCCTGGAAGGTACGCTGCTCTACGAGTACCACTTGGGGTTTAATTAATTGACGTGGATCTAGAACTTGAACGGCCTTCAATATCACTTGCAGCTGTTTGTTTGCATTTTCGGTCTTTTTTTCATAATTCAAGACTGACCGTGATGCCTTACCTAGCTCGACTGCACACTACCAGACTGCGTTGTCTTCTAAATTTTCGCAGAGTCAAAGCGAGAACAACGTCGGGGAACCGCCTTCGGCGCCAGAGTCTGACAGCGAGGCGGTCAACGGCGAGGACAGTACCAATACCCGACTTCACGTATGTCAGCATCCTCATTGCTTCAAGGCATATCGACAGTCGAGTGGTCTTCGGTACCACATGAAGCATGCGAGTGTTTTGGGTTCGATTAGGTTATTTTTCATCCTCATGTGTCTTGTGCAGGGCCATCCGCAAGAACAGCCAGCGCAGCTGTCGACAGTTCCGCCGGCTCTCGCCCGTCAGCTGCCCTCGAAAACAAGAAAAATGCAACGCAAGGTGCATTGAATCTTGTCTGTTTACTTGGGGGGAAGACTGCGAATATCTACTCTGAGAAACGGCACAATTAAAGGCAGACGACGGGATGTCGAGGAATCTGCCTGTCCTTGGGGCCTTGGCTGCTTGGAGAATCCAAGCTCTGCGCTTGTCATTTGCGCCATGTGCATCTCAAGAACCATGTCATTTGATAGATATATTTTTAGTAGATCTAATAACGGTAGTTCTAAACCCTAGGCGCTCAAGACCTGCCAGTCCCAGGGTTAACTCCAAACTGACTTGCTCTGAAACAATCATCAAGAAAGGTGTCAGCAAGGCACCAAAGGCAGAACTCACAGGTCCCTGAGGGTGGGATCGTTCATCAATTCCTGCATCGAAGGCATATTGCCATTCTGCATCCGGTTCATCTAAGTACCGTTTTTGAGAAAGAGTGTTTGGGTAATTTCAAAAGAGACCGAACCATGTTCTGGACACCGGGATTCTGCATAAGACTAGCTAGACCACCGTTGGATGCCAACTGCTGGGCCATGGCCCTCATTTGTGGGTTGTTCATGAGACCGGCAATGTCTGGAAGACCGGCGGCACCGCCGGGCATGCTATCGTCGGACTGCGACTCTCTGGAGACGGTAGACTCGGAGTCTGCCGCGATGCGGTTTTCGGCGTTGCGCAAGGCCTGCAAGAGGCCCTCGTTCTGGGGATCCTGCTTCAGACCGCGCTGGTACGCCTCGACACACTTGTCGGTGTCGCCGAGGCCCCAGTACGCGTGGCTAGTTGGGACGATGACGATCGGCATGGGACACCAGGAAGGAAGAGAGGACATACATACCCTAGTCGGTGGTACGACTTGAGGAAACTGGGATCGAGTGCGATGGCTTTTTCTGCGTCGCCGACTGCGGCGAGATGATCGCCCTTGCTCGAGTACGCGGCGGCACGGTTGGAATAGTAGACGGGGTTGGTAGGATCGAGAGCGATGGAGTCGTTGTAGGCTTCAATGGCGTCGTCGTACTTCTTGGCAGACATGAGAGTGTTGCCTCGCTGCTTGTGGGCGTCTGCTTGGGCCTTGTCGGCCTGGGGAGCGGCGACCTTGTTGCGGGTCTTGAGAAAGACATCAAAGATGCTCTGGAGAGTGGCAGGCTTGACAGAGAGGTTGTCGGCCTGTGGATCGACGCCAAAGGCCTCGGCGATGCACTGGACTGGAGAGAGGGTGAGAGGGGGCGCGAGGAAAGGAAGGGGACGCACTGGCGACGTCGAGGCCCTCCTTGTCGTCTGCAGCGACGGTGCCGTCGGCGATGGAGTCGTTGAGGAACTGGAGGATGGCGTAGACGAGGCGCTGCTTGTTTTCGGACATGGATGAGAAGGGACAAACAGGGCCAAACAGCGGTGAGGGCAAAGGAGGGCAAACAAAGGCGGGGTCAACCATGTTTTTCTGCGGAATCTCGGGCGAGACGCCTGTGGAGCCAGTGGTGTCGGTCAAGTCCAAGAAAGTCTACGAGCGCCGGCTTATTCTCAAGTACATTGCTGAAAACGGGACAGACCCGGTGACTGGCGACGCCCTGCAAGAGTCTGACCTGATTGCCATCGAGCCCAGCTCACACAACCCGCCCCCGCGTCCGCCCACCCACTCGTCCATCCCGTCCCTCCTCCATGCCCTCCAGAACGAGTGGGACGCCCTGGTTCTCGAGATGTACGCCCTCCGCCAGCAGTACAACTCCACTCGCCAGGAACTCAGCTACGCCCTCTACTCCCAGGACGCCGCAACCCGCGTCGTGGCCCGTCTTCTCCGCGAACGCGATGCTGCACGAGAGTCTGTCACTCCACCGTCTCGTGCTCACTCCTCTGACCGTTTTCTAGGGCCCTGGCAAATGTCCAAGCCTCCATGGGCATCACCCCGTCCCACCCTGCCCCCGCCGAAGACGTAGACATGCCCGAAGCCCCCGCAGAAGACGGCCTCCCCCCTGCAATCATCGCCGCCATCGACGACACCCACCAGGCCCTCTCGGGCGCCCGCAAGAAGAGAAAGCCTCCCGTGGGCTACCCCTCCCCCGCCGACGTCAAGGCCTTTACTCCCAAGCACACCGTTCCCTCCCTCCACTCTGCCTCGCCCGCTGGCATCACCAGCCTCGCCGTCTCCCGCCTCGCTCCTTCCCAGTTCTTGACCGGAGGCAACGACAAGATTGTCCAGCTGTACGACCGTGACACCGACAAGGTCCTCGCGTCTCTCAAGGGCCACACCAAAAAAGTAAACCATGTCACCCTGCGCGAGCAGGAAGGCGCTTCCACGCTCCTCATATCCGCGAGCGCCGACAAGACGTGCAAAATCTGGTCCCTGGATGCCGCATCTGGAGAGTACATTCCGAAAAGCACCATCAGGAACCACAAAGGAGAGCTCACTGGCTCCGTCGTCCATCCCACCTCTACCCTCCTCGCTCTGTCTTCAGTGGACAAGACGTACTCTATCCACGACTTGAATACGTTTACTCAGGTTTTCCGCTCTGTCCCTTCAGACGAGGCGTTCACATCGCTCTCGATCCATCCCGACGGCACCCTCCTCGCGCTCGGCACGCCCACATCCACGATCCAGATCTACGACGTCCGCACAGGCGCCATCGCTGCGTCCCTCACGCCGCCCGAGGGTGTACCCTTCACCGTGCAGACACTGTCGTTCTCAGAGAACGGCTACCACCTCCTCGGGCCCAACTCTCTCTCCTCCGTCGCGATCTGGGATCTCCGCAAGCAGAAAATCGCACAGTCCATCGACCTAGGCGACGAGTTCAAGATCAACAAGGTCCTCTACGATACGAGCGCGCAGTTCTTTGGTGTCGCTGGAAACCTTGGCACCCGCCTGTATGCGCACAAGACCTGGGAGGAGCTCGTCAGGCTCGAAGAGGGCGGTGAGGTTTCTGACTTTGTCTTTGGCGAGCAGGGCAAGGAACTCTGGGGTGCCACTGGTAGGGAAGTCAGAATCTGGGGACTCCCCGCTTCGTCTTGAAAAATATCTTGATACCAACTGTTTTAAATGCTTAAAAAAGATTTGTGTGCTATTTCCACGTAAATACTCGAGACTAAGATTCAAAAAATTGTAAATGAATGAGATGTTGATACAGTTTGTATGCCGGAAAAAAAAAAAGTCTCTACACGCCCGCCCATGTATAATAATGATAATTTACGACCACACTTGTGGTCAGATGGTCTGAGTCTCCCCGAGTGTTTTCAGCGGGATACCCATCGTGTCCGCGGTATTAATCCACACACTAAAAGAAAATCTTGATACCAACTGTTTCGTGTACTGAAAATGCTTAAAACGATTTGTGTGCTATTTCCACGTAAATACTCGAGACTAAATTCAAAAATTGTAAATGAATGAGATGTTGATACAGTTTGTATGCCGAAAAAAAAAAGTCTCTACACGCCCATTTATAATAATGATAATCGGGTGGGGGTATACATAAAATTACGACCATACTTGTGGTCCGATGGTCTGAGTCTCCCCGAGTGTTTTCAGCGGGATACCCATCGTGTCTGCGGTATTAATCCACACACTAAAAAAAAAACGTCACAAAAAACCCCAACCAAAGCAAAAAACCCAACTCACTCATTACCCCACCAAAGCACCTCGACCGCAGTCGGGTACGTAATAGCAAAGAAAATGACAAACATCGCAATGACGACACCCGCGTCGAGCGCAGCAGAGAGAATATAATTATACCGCATCCACCACCTGAAATGGTAGCGGCGAATGACAAAGTTGAATATGAACCCGACGAACGCCCACGACGCGTAGTTGATGCCGTTGGCCGGGGGCATGTTGCTGAGACCCCCGAAACATACGGGTATGTTGATGTATCGCCAGAACGAGAGGGGGTACCGACGCGCGAGGAAGTAGAATGGGATCGGGAGGAGTCCTCCGATCGCGAAGAACCATAGGAGCGACGAGTACCTGCCATCGAAAAAAGTCAAGTCCGTGATCATACGAAAGAGGTGATCGAAACTTACGGGGCACCAGGACTGAAGAGACGTCTAGGTCCAACGCCACCAAACACGAGAGAAGCAGTAGCAAACGTGTTCGACGAGGGGCAAACAAACCCGTTCGCCTGCTCGCGTGTGCAAACGTCCTCAATGTTATTGAGTAACCAATCTTGCACGAAAATGACCACGAAGCAGCTGACGACGGCCGCAACGAGCTGGACCTTGAACATCATGCGAGGGGGAACCTTCATGTAGTGCCCAAGCTTCATGTCTCCGGCAAACGTCACAGCTTGCGCAGTCCCAATGTACCCAATGACCTTGAGAATCATATTCGCCACTGGCCGTCCGGGAAGCATGTATCCCGCAATAACCTCATACATGACCTGCGTCGGCACTTGTTGGTTGGTAATGGCCTGCAACATGGCGACAGGCAGAGTAAGGAGTGCAGACAGAATAACACCGACGAACGCAGCCCATGCAGGAAGTTGTGTAGGAAAGACAGAAACTGTCACGAGAAGGACCACGAAGCAAACGACAAAGAGGATCCCGAACCACCAGTGAGGAACCTCGGGATACGCAAGCATAAGACGCGAGTGGACGTCCCGCTCGTCCTTGAGATTGCTGCGGAATCGACGGACGATGTCGCGGCGGAACCAGACTACCAAAATTCACGTCAATCAAAATGCACCAAGAAAATAGTAGGCTGACTTACGGAAGGTATGCACGAATACAGACACGAAAGCAGCAAACAAGACGCCAAAGGCGATAGCCAGAGTGGTCGACATCAAAAGAGGAGAGTAGCTGGCATAAGCAGCTTCGTCAAAGAACCCATCAGCTGTGACGATAGAACGAGGGTCGTAGCGATTGCCCGTATTGTCAAAGACAAAGGTCGAAGAGATGGGCAAGTAAGCGGTATCCCACGCATTGGTAACTATGGTCCAAGAGACGTCAAGTTTCGTGATGCAGAAAATTAAATTGCGTGCTTACAGTAGAGAATAGGCGCCACAATCCAGAACATGATGATGAAGGAAACGATTGTGTTGGCTTCAGACCACCACTACAAGGCTTCAATGAGCATAATCTTGAAGCATAAACAACAAGACATACCGGGGTGACAAGAGGACTACCATTATACGAAATCATTGACCAATCAAAGGTGAAGATTCCCATGCCCAGGCCAGTGCTCGTACCAAAGAGAGCATTGACGGCGACATTGTTGGGAACAATCCAGCAAACCCAGTTAAAGACGCTCAGCGCAGTGAAAAGGAATCCTGGAATCCAATACCAAACGAAACTGCACGCCAGCGCGATCAAGAAGAAGCGTTCACGAGGCATGTGACCGCGTTCGCGCTTTCCCCAGTAGTTGTGAAGGGTGTTGAACAACGCGCAATTGACGAGGGCACCGGGCCAGATCATGTTTGCTGGCCATACGACAAATTGGCGGATAAGGCCGCCGAAGGAGAAGCCGAAGATCTGGGTAGAGAGAACCAGGAGGATTTGGTAGGCGTACGACACTTGTTGGCCGTAGAATATCTTTTGTGTGAGGATAACGTCGGTTGCATAGGCTCCACCGACTACGACATTGGCCATTACAGTAATGCACACGTGCTCCTTGATGTTGAAGGGGCCAGGATTGAGAGACCAGACATATCCGAATGTGTTGAAACGGGTCTTTGGAAGGGCAAATGCAAGGAATTTTCCCAAGGGCAGGGCAAGAAGTTGGGCCACGACACCTGACACGAACACAGAGGGGTCTTGGAGAACAACATCAGGATAGGTCGCTAGACACAAGGAATCGAAACTCACATCTCAGGGAGAATAGCTGGTTCGTGAAAGAAACAGTGATGGCAAAGAACAGACCAAGGAACCACCTAAAGAGAGGTTATAAATAAATGAAAAACAAGTTCACAAACTCAAGACGTACATTCGGAAAGTATTCACAGGCATAGAAGGGTCATCCTTGCTTGCAACGGCAGCACGGACCTCAGGGTAAGGTGAATCGCTAGAAACATGTTGGTTCAAGCTAGAATAAGATATCTCGGCAGACGCACTCGTCAAACTCGACGGCAGATGAACTTCGGGACTCTGGCCGTGAAGAAGAGTAACGTTCAGACTCGTAACGAGACTCCATATCTTCCGTGTCGTCATAGCCTTTAAACTCTTTGCCTTCCGACGACTCGAGAGAATAGGCAGAACGCGACTTTTTAAGATCAAAATTGGGATCGTTCAAGTGTTCCATGATGAACTCGACATCTTCGGGCACGTCAGGAACTTGACGAGGTCGAAAAGTGGGGATCGCAATATGAACAGAAGCGTCATTAGAGTGTGCGTGGCTAGAATCCTCCATGGCGGACATTGGGGTGGAATCGACGGGAGGCGGCGATGACAGCCGGGAGATATTAGAAAACTAAAACACAGCACCGGGCGTTCTTATGAAGCCATCTCGCGCAGGGGTAGATATACTATGCATGGGCAATCATTTCGAAGCCTCTCGGGGGACAATTAGACAATAGTGCCCCATCGACATTTTCGGAAGGTGTCTCGTCTAGTGTTCAATTGTGAGCTTGTCAGGAACAAGTTCTAACCCATTCGGTACCTGATTTATCGGTTTCACGAATCTGTTCGTCTTGTTGCACTTATAACAGCGCTGTGCAACTGTTTCCTTGTTCTACTATTCCACGAGACCGACCACTGCTGCAGGTTTCCAGGGAAATGACTTGGGGCTTTCTAGAAGAAGCCACGAGTTCCAGCCGTTCGTTCAATGGAGAACAGCTGCAATGAACCACTATTGTTGTTATTGTTCAACGCCGTGCGAAAAGCCACTATTGTTTCGCCCGATCTAATCTCGTTCCCCTTCGGACCACTCGGCGGCCCGGCCCGGCGAGTCCATTATACTGACCTATTCTTATCAATTTCCTCATGAGCAGCTGCCTCTTGGTCACCTGTTTCACTTGTCAAAGGCAACTCTTAAGGCTTGATGTACTACATAGCGTACTGAGACATCTATGACTTGTTTCGACCAACTTTTCGACTTACCAGAGGTCGATACTGGTTCGCAGAAGTTGATTACCAAGGCGCTGTCGCAATCCTGATGTCGAATCATCTCTGGTGCAGATGTAAACCTCCATATGTATATCATTGCCTCCTGACCATCGGTAATGACGACGGCATGCCGTTCTATGGCGTATTCCCGTCCAAGGATGGTGAAATTCTCCCAAAACACATACCTTATAGAGGTCGCTTTCCCTGGAACAAGAAGCCAGACCCAACCCTCTTGTAATGCCTACTACTACTACTACAACGCTTGAAACCCCTGTCACGGCGACACTGAAGCTGCGTCCTTCCGGGAAAAACAAGGAAGAGGAGGAACCCTACCGCTATGCTCATCTTCTTCCATATTTCTCTCAGGACCACTACCCGCCCCTCACCCCGTTTGAGCATGTCGATCCCGGCCACCGCGCCTTAAGCCACCCAAACCCCCGATCTTTCCTAGACAATGCAACCGTCGTGGAATTGACTCCCAACCTTGGTAATGAGGTACATGGTGTGAACTTGGCGAATTTGTCTGACCCAGAGCGGGATCAGCTCGCTCTTGAGGTATATTGCGCAGACTTTTCTTCCTTACAAGCTGTCATTCAATGTAAATTATGTAGGTTGCACGGAGAGGTGTCGTTGTGTTCAGGGATCAGCATGAATTCATTGACAGCGGCCCAGAATTTTATAAGGCTTGGGGAAGGCATTTTGGACGGTAATCATTCTCTTTCCTAGTAGCGATGAAATGCGCATTAATCCCATCCGTCGTTTACTAGGCTCCACATTCACCCAACTTCTGGCCATCCAGAGGGTTATCCAGAGGTCCATCTGGTTTACAGGTGCAATGGATGATTGTTCTTTAAAGAACAACTTTCTTACGCCCCGTATTGTAGAGATGCGAACTCGACTTTCAATTTTGAAGTAGACGAGAGCATCACTACTACCATGTGGCATTCAGACGTTTCCTACGAACTACAGCCTCCTGGTCTTACGACCTTTTTCTTGCTGGCACAGCCGAAGACTGGTGGTGATACACTCTTCACATCACAGGTCGCGACTCTTAGCAAACTCTCTTCTCAATTTGTCGCTTTTCTCAGAACACTGAAGGCCGTCCACTCGGGTATTGAACAGGCCGATTTCTCTCGTTCTGGAAAGCGAGGCGGGATAGTTCGTCGCGAACCTGTTGAAAACATCCATCCTGTCGTGAGGAAGCACCCTGTGACTGGACAAGAAGCTCTCTATGTCAATAGGCAATTCACCCGTCGTATCGTGGGTCTTAAGCGTGAAGAGTCAGGTCTGCAGAGACTGCTCGTCCATCTTCAGAAAAGAATTTGATTTTTTTCCT
>QFEW01002758.1:10769-21494 GCA_003316525.1 Termitomyces eurrhizus
CACCTTGCCATGTGTTTATATGGGGGTGACCATATGGAATGAGAACAAATTTTTGTTCTGCCCAAGTTCTTGGCTGGAGAGGCCATGAGTTGGTTCCAATGAACAGTATTGCATGTCAACCAGGTCCAGTATGATTGGACGTTCAAGGGAGTCCTTATAGGACTGTACAATTGATTTGTGCACCCTTCAATGTTACAGGATGCAAGGTGGGACTTCCAATCCCCCAAGTACACCAAGAAGCTGGGTGTACAAGGGTTCTACAATACCCTGAACAACCATGCTCAGAACATGGCAGTATACCTAGATGGGTATACTATGCTTGAAACATTCTTAGATGGTATCTCAGCAGACATGCACCACTATTTGATATGTGAGGATAGGTTCCCAGAGGTCAACAATGTCGAGGAGTTTGTGGCATATGCCAAAAGGTATGAGCAGTCTTTGAAGACTGCTAACCACTACAAGCATTGTAGTGGCTATAAGGGAGGAAGCAGGCAACCTACACCTGCTGGGGCACCCCCATGAGGTCAGCATATAGGGACCTTCCTGGCAAAGAAGGCTGACATGGACTGTGACCACAACACACAGTTTGTGGTATGCTGAGCTCCTGCTAGGAATTGAGGGTGCAGCTATCCCTGACCAGAGCAGGCTCCAGACAGAGAACATTTTCAGCCAAGGCCAGAAGTCAAGTCGGCCAACCCACCTGGCCAGATAGGAACCTGTTTTGCATGTGGCCAGCCAGGCCACTATGCCACCAGCTGTCCTACAAGGGCAGGAGCCCTGAGAAAGGAGTATACACTCTGAGCCCACCTACGTGCTGCACATACTGCAGCTATGAGTGGGAGTGACAGAGATATCTCTGCCAAGTCTGAGGCTGAGCACCCCACAGACAACCAAGAGCCCCCAGAAGAGGCATCAGATGCAGAGCCTGAGAGTGTGGTTGTGGAGGGAGAGGAGTACATCACCGTGGACATATTTAATAATGCCTTCAACAATGAGTACTATAGTTGTGACAGCGACTTGGAGTGCCTGACAGCAATGACAGATTGGCCATTGTCAAATGATCACTACAAAAATAATATTGTACAAATGAAGAAGGTGACTCTTCGTCAAGCAGAGGGCACTTTGCAGTGCCCTATATTGAAATGTGCAGACAAAGAGTGTCTGGTCTTGTATGTGGATGTAAATGGCCACAAAGCCTGGACCTTATGGGACTTGGGGAGCACCACTTTGGGTATTACACCCCAATTTGTCCATGTGTATGGAATTTCCATACAGGAGTTAGATACTCTGTTGGCCTTGCAACTGGGCACTGTAGGAAGCTGTGCAATGGTGTAGTATGGGACAAATATAACCATCCAGACACCAGGCTCATGTAGCTGGGAATATATGGATGTAGCAAACTTTGATTGCTATGACATAATATTGGGAACACCATTCATGCAGCATAACAAAGTCATTAGCTGTGACAAACATGTCTTCTTGAGAATTGGAGCAAGTCTTATGATATTTATCCACAAACAAATTCTTACAACAATGGCAGGTGTAGTAAAGCCAGATACATTACCTTGCATGTGTGTAGAGTGCACAGGTACTATTCTCAATGGGCTGTGTCAGTTTGAATTATGCCCTATCTCTATTCTTCAAAATTGATGGCTTTGCAGGTAAAATCCTTGGTAGTAAAACAATCAAAATAAACTACATGAATTATGATACAGTAATTGTGGAGAAACACCATGTTCATCTGGTCAACTGGCCATCAAGAATAACATTTGGCAGCTCCTCCGACATTTCAACTATCAACAACATTTGACTTCTGCATTCTGCACTCCAGAATGGTGACTGTAGGTGGGAATTCCTCACAGCTTGGGAACACAAAGAGCATGACCACAAGCTTGCCAATGCACGCAACAAAGGTGTAGTCATTGGGAAGAAATGGAAGGAGTTTTCATACAATAGAAGGCTGAAGATGAAGGGGAAAGGAGAGCAGTCAAAAAAGAGAAATATGTCACAGCTGCCACCAGGCCCATGTACAAGAGTGCCGAATTCATTGATGACAAAGATGAATTACAGCCCAAAAACGACAATGAGTTCTGATCTAGAGGTAGTGGCGAGGACAACTAGTTACCCTGGAAACGATGCTAATATTGGCCTTTCAATACGATTTTTTCCTTTGTCCGACGCACAAGTTTATTTTTTTTAAAAAAAAGTTGAACGCTAAAGGTGTTTTATCGCAGGAAAAGTAAATCCGCCTTGTTAGGCTATGGAAGTGGACCCATCCTCCATGCCTAACAAGGCGGATTATGCGGTACGCTACGGGTGAATCTAGAGTCTTTATGGCCGTTTGATATCGGAGCCTGAAATCAAGGGTTCTGTGACAATGTGTGACCTGGGTAAACGTATTTTTAGCTTCCAATTTACGACTACCTCGTCTGTGCATGGCAAAAAATAACAGCTTAAATGCAAGAGAAACAGTGAGGCTACATCTTCCATTCACCTATATCCCATCCACTGAGTCTTCCAAAGGACATACCTTTAAGTTTTCTCGGACTACGTAGCACTCGACTGTTAAAGATAGACCCATGGATTCCTTCGTCACTCAGAAGGGCATGGTCGTGGAGAAGCGAAGTCCGTCATGCTTTTATTTGCTTGGAACATTTTGATGCTGATAATTCCAAGGAATTCCGACATATATTCAGGTTCAGCGACCTACCTTCGGAAATCCTGACCGAGATATTGAAGCATGTCCATTGGCGTGACTTGCTTATCATGAGGCAGGTGGGTACATCGACTTTCATTACAAAGCAAAGAAATAGATCGATGCCTGAAGGTTTGCAAACAACTAAATGACGTTTCACGAACACGGGACGTGTGGACGAACCAGTATCGAAGTTATTTGGCAGAGAAAAGATTAAGATTGGCAACGGAAGAAAGTCTCGACTTGTATTCACCCCTGAAACTGGAGTCCTGGGTGTTGCAACGAAGAAGTGCCGATTGGGAGTGGCAATGTAAAAGCCATCCGGTTCGTGAGCGCGTGGTCTCCTTGGAAGCTGATTTTACGTTGACTTTGGTCCCGGGTGGACGCTGGCTCCTTACCACCATGCGCGATGGTTCAGTTTTGTGCCATGACCTTGAAGATCCCCAAATGCGGAGCAATTTATTAGTGCCACCACGGCAAGACCCCAAACGCCAATTCCTATATTGCGGAGCCGTCGACGTTGATTACATGAGTCCAACGTCCAAGTTTTTCATGATCACCTATCCTTCGGAATACTATGGTCAGTTGTATTGCAGTCCTATGTGTAAGACGAGTGATACTGACTCGAATCCGGATTCACACACCAGAACAGTCTGTAACTGGTTCTCTTGATCTTATGATCTGGTCTGTCAATCAGAGTGGACATGGGTCCTCTGTATGCCTGGAAGCACATCTTTTACATTCTTTTCCAGCGACTGAGCCCCGTACCAGTGTTTTCTCCGTCAGTCTCTATGGTAATCTACTCGCCAGGCTTATGTATACCAATTCGTTCCGGACGTACATTGAAATTTTTGACTGGAGATCCTCTACGGAGTCAGTGCATCGTAGAACGGTAATTTTCCCTGGTGTTCCATACTCTGGAGACTTGGTTCGTGAGGTTCCCTTCATCCAATGTATACAAGCATTTATAAAGATGATTCAGGATGCCGTATTGCTGCTTCCTGGAAGCCGGTTAGCCTTTGTCTCTGTCCATAATGTCTTCGTATACGATATAGGCACAATGACCGACGATCAACCTATCGCCCCCGTAATCCCCCAAATTCCGTCAGAACCACGATGGTCAGCACTTGAAAGTCATGGGGACCATTGTTTCCGACACCATCAATCAATTCAAGACAATGACGCCGTTATTTTTGTTTTGACTTCCAAACAAATAGTTTACCATCTGGTGGTTCCTCATAACGTTGAGCGTCCACCATGTCTCTTGCAGTATATGATCGTACCTCACGAATATAATCTATATACGGCTGGAACACACAAGGCGCTTGCGGAGAAACATGGTTCGGTCCTAGTCAAAATCGGCACTACAAATCTACCTGGAGACGTTGTCACTGCACATCAACTCAACGTATCTCCGAATCTTCAACGGTTCTTGTGCAACGCATCCTTGGACGATACCCCTCTTCTGATCGACGATATTGGACGTATCATAATCAGTGACGACCGTGAAATTTTCATTCTTGAAACCTCTAGATTTCCCAAATTTTTTTAATCTGTAACATCGTATATTCAATGTAAGCTAGTTTATTGACTCGGACACGTAAAAGTTGATTTATGATCAAGTCAGTCTAGTTTCGCGATAGGGGGGGAGAGGCGGGAAGGTTAACTAAATCCTGGCATTAGATTATATGAGCTGCGCCGTGTGCCTTCGGCATGCAGCTAGCATTTCGTTGGGGGCTTCACCCCCAAACCCCCCTCCAACTAAGCCTCCATCTTAACCTCACTTTGTTTGGTTAAACCTCCAAGTATGTATAGAGAACTTAGTGTTTAAGGCCTTACATTGCAGCCTAAACCTCACTAAGCTAAATTGATTTTTTTAGATTTTTTAAAATATTTATCACTCTCAAAAAAAAACTAAAATCAGTGTATCAGTAACTTTTAAGTTTTTTCTTATTTTTCAGTAATTTTTCAGGAAGTTTTTAAGCATTTTCTACCAATATCTACTGAAAAACAGACTATAAGAGCAATTCTTTATTCAATTTTTTTTTCTGTTTTTCAACTTAAGCCTTAAATCCTTGGGCACTTATCATTAGTTGGTTGACTTTTTATGCTCTGAGTAGTCAAAAGCTCAAGTATAATCTCAACTTTACTTTTTTAAGTGCAAGAAATTTAACTCAAACCACATTTTATTTGACTCAAACTTATTTAAATATTAACATTACATATAAAATATTAATCTATTAAATCTGCACTATATGAATCTTCAATAAAATATGCTCAGGACATATATTGGGGACTTAAAAACATGGTAAAAATAATTCAATTAATTTCAGAATTTGATTTGAATAGTTAAGCATTAATAAAAGAACTAATTTTCACAGAAGGCTTGCTCTGGTTCTTAGGCTTAAGAATGACCAATATAGTCTACTTGAATACATTTGAGCATTAGATCAAGTGCTATTCAAAATCTGATTACATAATTTTGACAGAAAAAAATCAGTAATTGCATTATTTTCACTGTATTTTTACATTGTTTTGGGAAAGAATATCATTTCTGCATGCATTAAAAGAGCCAAAAATCTGATGTGCATAGCCACAATTTCAAAGTCAGCTTATTTGATAAGCTGCTGACAAAGATTAGCTAAGATTTTTATATTCTGACAAATCTTAGATCAGCAGTGCCAAAAAAGGATCAAGATCATTGCATAATATATAGATAACCAATGCTGATTATAATCACAAAGCAATGCACTAAGCATGCAGATATAATTTTATGCTGCCTTTTCAGCTCCATGCTTGATGCACCTTCCTTTCCTCCATCCTCAATAACTGCATCTGTGATAAGCCTACCTCACTCACATCTCTCACATGATTGCCCTGCTCCTCTAGCATGACTGGATATCTACTCTTTCAACTTAGATTGCTCTCTGGAGGGCCATACCAAATACTAGATGTGGGTCAAAAAACTGTGCCAGTGATTGAATATTTTGTTTAATTTACTGCTTGGTGAGTTTTTGTCCAAATCATCTGATTGATGAATCATTATGTATCTAAGATGCAGCTGTATATTATGTGATTTTTGTTGAATTTTTTTTTTTGCTTAGGTAGTTGTTACACAGCATGTGAATTTCTCTAAAAAGGCCAAACATTGAGGCCATTTTTTGAGCCAGTGTTAAACAACAGTGCAGGCTACTGTGAAGAAGTCTGCAAGGAGCTCATAAGGAGTAATCTTACATTGATTTAAATATAGTGCATCTGCCTTAGTCTGAGGCCAACCTTTCATATAAGTTAAGAATTGTATGTAGCCTGTTATAACTACCTACAGATAGTGCTGATGTCAATGTGCACTGCTGTTTCCTTGAGGGAGGCTACTAACGGTTCAATCCTTAGATTCTTCATTGAGTCATTTATAAACTTATTATTGAAGAACTTCTAGAATTGGTATGGAATCCTATCTGGTCCTGGTGCTGAGCTATTATTTGAGAGCTTTAGTGCCATCAGCAGTTCCTTTGTTTCAATTGTACTGCCCAAGTCTTTTTTTTGTTGTTCCAATATGCAAGCCTTGATTGTGCCCAGAACTTTTAGGGTCTTCTCCTTATGTTCTTGGTCTGTGATGTCTTTGCGCTTACTTTGGAGTTTGTTATGGTAATTTCTGGCCATCTCAGCTATCTTGACTGAGTTGCTCTCGTATGCAGCAAAGATATGTTGGAGCTTTCTTGAATAAATGAAGACATATATTATGTCTCGTGCACTTGTTTATTAGATGTTGTGCAATGTAGTACTTGGTTGCAAGTAGTACTGATAGTTCTGGGGCTTTTTTGAAGTCCTAGAAAGTTCCCTCTAATCCACACTGGTGCTTGATAATAAGGTTGATGTATTGAGTGCTTCACAGAATATCAAATATCCTGCAATGCAGAAGAAAGTTCTTAATAAACTGCAGCCTAAGTAGTTCACTCTCTGGGAACCACTAAGCCTTTGTCTACCAATAGACTTCCAATAAGAGGTGTTCAATAAACTCTAGCCTAGGTGATTCACTCCCTGGGAACCACTGAGCCTTTGCCTATCAAATGCCTGTCTATTCTCTACTAAACTTTGGGCTATTTATACTGTTTTTCTGGTGCACAGACCACTATCTACACATGACTCTTTGTTGTAAACTCCCCAGCCTCTGGAACATATTTGATAATCCAATTTCCCTTTTGGGAGGCCTGTTTTGGTGCCACCAGTTCTACCATTCAACTTCTTGTTCCATCATTCTTCTGGATGTTTCTGATTGCCACTTCTTTATTTGCTTCTGCTCCATTTAGTCATGTCAAATTGGGCATTGTCAGATCTGATCTTGATCTAGGTCATCACAAATTGATCTCAGTTCATTACTTCTGCCAGCTCCCATGCTTCCTCTCCCTATTACAGTAGTTGGACTATTGTTGAGCTGATAGTTTGAGCTGATCTCTGCCTGTTGTTCTGTTTTGTGTATTTATTGAGATGTTTTGGAGATATATATTTGTTAAGACTGCTACCAAGAGGCTTACAATTTTCAGCCTATAATTAAATGTTTATTTTGACTTCTGGTGCATGGTGTGTCCCTGATTGCTGGTACAGTGTCGTATCAGCAATACTTGCACATTGTTTCTTCTTCTAACCTGTTCTTAATCACAATTTTTTTTTTCTTTTAGCCATGTAATATCCCCTCTCAAGAGATTTCAGTTTCTTTGTTGTTTTCTTGACCATCTCTCTTTTCTCTACATCATCAAGGTCTGAGTCATCTAGCTTCTGATTCCTCACAACTCAATTTCCTTTTTCTTTATGATATACTTTGGCATTAGAATTTTATTTCTTTCTTTTGCATAGGTTAACAGGTTTCTTTTCCATTTCATATATACAGTCTGGGGATCTGCTCCTGACAATCTGTTGTTGCCTAGAGTTCTAATTTTATTCAGCGCTATTACATTGGACTCTATTACATATTTCCTGAACTTTTCATCATGTATTATGTGGTTTTTTATTACACATCTTTCTTTTTCTACAATCAGGGCCTCTGCATGTGCTACTTGTACTGTGATGAGTTGATAGTCAGTTCCTAGGATACTAGTGGGCAAGATCAACCAGTTGCATGTTGATAAGTTGAGAAAGTTTATCATGTAGATTCTGTCTATTCTTGACATGGATGATGTGACATTTTAGATGAAGGAGGAGGCTCTCTTGATTGAGAAAGTGTCTCTTCATGTAAGTGGTCTAGAGCTTTAGTTGCCTCTCTTGTAAGAGATCTATCCTGGACATTCTCTACTATGTTGAGGTCTCTGGCCATGTCATTTACCTTAACTCTTGGGTTATCTATAAACAAGCTATTCAGTGTAAGCTAGAAGTTTCCATTATCTTGGCCATCACTTTCAGTAATGTTCAGTGCATACACCACAACAAAATTGATTCCTTTGTCTTGTGACATCATCTTCGATTCTGCACCTTGGACTTTCAATATATTTTTTTTAACACTACTACTACTACTCCTTTTTCAGATGAGTTCTCTGGATCAGGAGAGTAGAAAATCTTCAATCTCTTACCAAAGAGCTGCTTCACCTCTTCTTTCTGTTCATCTGACAGGTAGGTCTCTTTGACTGATAGAATTCCAATTTTTTTGTCTTTCAGTACTTGATTTACATAGTTTCATTTGTTTTTAGATCTAGGTGCTCTAGTTGTTCCAAATCCCTCTTCTTTCAAACAAGCCTATATGCAAAGCCACTTTGGTATGCTTGCAGAATGGCAATCTCATGGTGTGGATATTTGTTGACTTCCATGAAACTCAGCTGGAGCAGATAACTGGTTGTTCTATTTGGCCTTCTAGTTCAGAGGCTGCTATTAATGGTGAGCTCTCTTTTACTTATTATCCTCCACTGATAATTTCTTGTCTAAAATAGTTCTGCAGAAAGCAGGTTGTGGTATTTACTTTATTTTGGATTGATCCTTGTATTGCAGGGTAGAGCATCACAACAGTACGTGTCATACGTTGTATGGGAGCTTGCTTTGTGCCGTACCATATGTGTCCAGCAGAGTCCGCTACACTGGTAATATGATGCTGTACCAGCAGTCAGGGACACAACATGCATCAGAAGTCAAAATAAACATTTAATTATGGGCTGAAAACTGTAAGCCTCCTGGTAGCAGTCTCAACAAATTATATCTCCAAAAACACTCCAATACAGACAGTACAGAACAAAGAGGCAGGAACCAGCTCAAGCTATCAATTCAACAATAGTCCAACCACTGTTATGGGGAGGGGAAGCATGGCAGCTGGCAGAAGTGACAAAATAGGATCAAATTGTAATGATCTAGATCAAGATCTGATCTGACAATGCCCAATTTGATATGACTGAAAGGAGAAAGGGAAAGAAGCATGGAGGGATGTCAAAAGAGATGAATAGAATGGTGGCACATGCATTGAATGGAGGAAGGAAGGGATGAATGGAATGGTGGCACTGAAACATGCATTGAATGGAGGAAGAAAGAGATGAATGGAATGGTGGCACTGAAACATGCATCACCAAAATGGAAAATGGAACAACAAATTAGGTCAGGAATGCTGGGAGGTCAAGAGCAAAAAGTCATGTGATCTGGTGGTCTGTGCACTGGAAAATTAGTATAAATAGTCCAAGTAAAGTAGAGAATAACCAGACATTTGATAGGCAAAGGCTCAGTGGTTCCCAGGGAGTGAATCACCTAGGCTAGAGTTTATTGAATCTCTTCTTGGAAGTCTATTGGAAAACAAAGGCTTGGTAGTTCCCAGGGAGTGAACTGCTTAGGCTGAAGTTTATTGAGAACCTTCTTCTGCTTATCAGAATATTTGATATTCTGTGAAGCACCCAATACATCAAGTTTTTATCATCAAGCACCAGTGTGGATTAGAGGTCACTTTCTAAGACTTCAAGAAAGCCCCAGAACTCTCAGTAATACTTACACCAAGTACTACAACACTATGCATAAACAGCTGGGAGTCTCTGCTCTCAACCTCAACCCACTAAAAGTTGCAGTCTTTGCATGTGCAACAACTTGTTTTTATGCTGCTGCAAGTCACTTTCTAAAACTTCAAGAAAGCTCCAGAACTATTAGTACTACTTGCAACCAAGTACTACACTGGAGTGGAGCAGTCCCCACAGTGCTGTACAATACAGAGCCACGGACGTGTCACAATATGCTGTATGACACAGTTCAGTAGATTGATAAAAGGCGGGCACACACATGCACATGCAGGCCCAGCGGATGCCAGCAGACACTAGTGTAAGGGCGACCTCTAGAGGCTGTGGCTCAGTCACACAGCTGGCAGAGGGAAATCCAAAGTGTATTAGAATATATACTGACAATATCAAGGTAGCTACTCACCTGGCAGAGGGAAATCCAAAGAGAACAAGTCTGGGGATTCCCTATGCCAGGTTGGACGCTTCTGGGGCCTCTGAAGCATGGGAAACAACTGTACAGTACAACAAAACCTTAAAAACTCGAAAATTGACTAACCAAACAAGTGTGCAAACAAGGGAGAAAAACTCCGGACTTTAGAAGTCAGAAAGGCAAACTCCGGCTTATCTAAGCAGCCTGGAGCGGTGCTGAAGGGCCCACACTTGTCTGAGTGATAGCTAAAGAACCAGAGCACCTCAAAGGTTGAGAATAGTACTAACAGATAGTGTTGAAAAAGTAGTAACAGCAAAATGAGAGAATGATAGAAGAAATAAGGAAGTGAATGAAAGGAGAGTGAAGAAATAAAGAGTGAAAGAAAAAAAGAATGAGGAGTCCCCTGACAACTAGCGGATGTAAATGTGCATCAGTGGCTACTGGCAGGCATCAGCCCACGAGTGAAAATCTCCTCCATTGGCAGACGTCATGGCATGAATAAACCCTCCTCGAGGTTCCCCACTTCCTTCCCCTCTCCATTCATCCCCACAATAACTCAAGGCTGTGCATCTCCCCTTCCCTCCTTTTCCCACCCCTGATGCCAGCATACGTCCACAAAAGGGCCCTGCAAACCTACATAGGCCTAC
>QFEW01002764.1:0-14262 GCA_003316525.1 Termitomyces eurrhizus
GGAAAGGACTTCCGAAAGCAAGCCCCCGAACGACAACATTGCACCAGCTGCTACCTTCCAAAAGAGTCCAAATATGAAGACTACATAAGAAAGCCCGGGATCATGCTTACTGCTTTCAAAAAAACGCTTTGATGTTGATCATTATGCTTTGCGATGGCGGTTTTGACCAGATACTGAGCTATCCCTGCTTGTGAGAGAGTGCTGGGTACGTCGTCCATTGCGGGAGAGAGTGAAAGTAACAAGTATGATTCCTTTAAATAAGACCATTCATTTCGCCGGCATGATAGGTAAGACAGACAGTGTTCCGTGTGAATCAATACATTATCAGCTCCAGAATAGGTGTTGAAGTTCTCATGATCCATATCAGAAGTAGAGAAACTAGAGATAGAGTTTGACAACTTCCGAAGCAACTTGAGCCTAGAGATTGGGCCATGCGGTTTGTCAAGGGGTTACAAGACCTAGTGTCATTCGAGGAATCTCGAGTCGACTACCGAGTAAATTTGATATTGTGTTCTTCTTTTAGGAAAAAAAAATACACTGAAGACACATGCATTTTTTTCTTTGCCAGTTGACAGGAGGAGTCCGATGTACAAGGATATAGAACTCAGATTATGTAAGGTCTCATTTCAGTCGTAGAATTACTTAGCGAATCCCCAGAAGTTGTGAACCTTCATCTCCTCAGGATAAGTGCTCAGCGCTCAATATTCAGTTACAGCTCGTTTCATAATGATAGACCCCTTCGACTTACTGTGTTTAGTTGTTTGTCTGATTGCCACTGTCGCTTGTGAATTGCCGATATTCGAGATGCAGCAAAAATGTTTCAACATTTATCACTCGAAATACATCGCTCTCTTTCATCAAGAGACGGCATTTGTCGATAGGGCTGAAAATCTTGCAGCCTGCAACTGTGAAAAAGTATCCATATAAGAAGATCAGTGACATTACAGATGTCAGCATTCGGACTATCAAACGGATCCGGACACTTCATCGTCGTATAGGTGATGTTGTTACGCATCGAATGGTCAATGGATGGACACGCATACTCAATGGTTTTGAAATGAGTGTAAGTACTAGCTGACGAGTCATTCAGAACAAGCATCTAATCTAATCTGTCAGTTTCAATGATATCATTTGACCCTCCGCCCACAGAGCACGTCAGACTTCGATAGCAGGCAGTAGTTCAATTGCATATTAATAGATGAATATTTCTCAGTGTTACAGAAACTGCAAAAAAAACTGCATTTGCAGAGACTACAATAGACTTGTTGATGGTGATGACTCGTTACAAGATTAAACCATTGATTTCTGTCACACGAACTAATCGTAAAGTTATCGATACGTGAGGTCCATAACTTCTTGGGGGCTCACAAGCAGAATCATTCTATTGTTAGGAGGGAAAGATTACCAGAGGCAGAACAGAAAACTCAGAGCTGCAGCTGCAGGCATGAGCAGCAGAAAAAGGCAACCGAATTTGATGCGATCACTCTATCAGACAGTTCTGATCCCGCCATCAGACTTGGAATCCGCCAATTGCAAAGGCATGAGCATCAGTGCCCATATTTCAACGATCCGCAAATGGGACCACAGACTGAAACAATGGTCAGATGCAGACGGACAAGGCCTTGGGACAAAGTAGGCTCATATTCAAGTTGTATAATTCAGTATACTTCCCATAGAAGGGTTTACGATGGGAGCTCTGCGACTTATAAACTAACTATATATGGAAGGAGCGGCGGAAATTGGCTGTTCAAAAAAATCTATCTCCGTCAGTTTTAGGAATCTCAAAAATCGCTCTTGGGATTTTATTCCTTTCGTTGGAATAAACAATTTAAGCAGAGTAATAAGAATTTTGGTGATTTTTGGAGGAGTCATTTTGTTTGCACACAAGTAACGGTGACTAAGTGTCCCGCGCCCAGCTTCGGTAAAGACATATGGATTTTACCGACTACTCAGAGAAATCAGAAACATGCGGACCGGTGGCTCAGGTACAGAGCTGTTGTAATGTTCCTCCCTGAGATGGAAGACGTCGGAATAGTCGGACTTCCTGTCCCATTAGAACATATACAACATTGAGGAAATCCGACCAGCTACAGCTGGACGTTTGTAGACAACCTTTTTTTGACACTTGGACAAACTTACGTAGAATTGGCAAGAATTTAACATACTATAAAATAACATTGAAAGAATTTGAATCGTCAGCAGTAAGGAAGAATCAGAAGAAAATCAATGTGGCGTGAGGTAGGAGCAAGGACGACAGTAATTATTTTGTGGAACTGTATATTGTATAGAATGAAGCATGGCTGACGGTAATTAAACAGATGGTTAACTTTTGGGGTGACGAAAACATATATCAAGAGGCGGTACGAGAATATTAACTATAATGCAATTATGAAAGTTTAGAGTGGCAAATCTATCGGTGTAAGTAGTGGTGGCGATTGTTCCTACTGAGATGATCCCCACGATTTAGTATTCAAGGGCTGACACGAGTTACCCCCAAGTGTGTATGATCCGGGTGTGGAGCTTTGAACGTGCCGATCGTTAATTTTACGTGTATCCTCCAAACGGCGAGTCTGAGAAATAGGGCCTGGAGGCATCGAACTACGAATACCTGGCATATAGAGTGCGCCACGATTAAAAGCGCTTCGTTCTTTCCTCCGAATGTGCGTCGGGGCGGGGAAAGGTTCTGGAAGTCCCTGTTCAGGACCGGCTTCAGAATAGAAAATTTTTGGCCGCCAAGACTCCTGCTCATCCATAATACAGGAGTTCTTGAACTTTTCGACCAGGGCTTCCTTCCCTCTGCGAAAATCATTTTAATCAGGCATATAATCAACGGGCGGAAACATACTGATAGTTCGCATAACTCATTTGAAGTACTTTCTCGCTGGAAAACATATTCCTAGATAGCAGTTTTCTAATCAAGATTCAAAGCCTGAAGAGAGATACACACCACTTCTGGCCGAGCTTTTTCTTGGCAAAAATAAGCAAGTCCTGGACAGTGATGAAGTTTACGAAAGCATAACCAACGTTGCAGCCTATTTATAAGAAAGATAGTCAACGTATCTGAGTATGCTCACAAGAACATCACACACCATTTTGAAAATCCATGCGCAGGTACAAGAAATCTATCCGGCGGGGACAAACTTTTCCTATGAATGTCACCAGGTCTTTGTCGCTCATTTTGTTCGGTATGTTCTTAATCATGACGGTCGTACGGGTATCTTGACCGTCTTCAATTTTACTGAGGTTGAGCTGATTATGCTCAGCGGACGGCCGAGACTCCTTCCCACCACTAGGATTTCTGTGTAAAGAAGTAGGATGACTGGGACGTTGGTATGATGACGATCCGATTGTTGGTGGAAGATTGGACCAAATGTCGCCAGGATTTTCTGGTAACGTTCGGTGGTCAGATTTACTGGAGGATCCAGTCATAGGTGACTGAGGACCATAATATAGTGGGTGTTGAGTTCCAGGTGGTGAGACAAGTGGCTCAGGAAACCAAAAGTCACCAGCATGCGGACGAGATACTGTCATCATACCGTGTTCGAACATGTTCGCTGGGTTGGGAGACGCTATCTGTGTCAGGGGTTGCGGGTAAAAGTTGTCATACTGATAACCATATGCATGAATAGCTGAGAATAGCGCATTTTGAGGTGGCGTCTGTGGCCCTTGTTGATAAAACGGTGATGGCGTCGAACACGGGAGATAGTAGTTCGACGGTGGGTTTGTGGTCGGGCCGCCCTGAGACGGGTAATAATAACAATCATGATGTGGGTAAAGTCCAGGAGGGGAGTGGAATGGTGCTCCAGTATCACAAAACCATGAACGCCCCTCGCTGACGTTAGCGGTACTGTAGAGTGCGTCTTCTGAGCCCGAGCGACTGAGATCTTCGCTTGGCAAACTGGCTGATGATGGTGCGTCTGCGGTAGGGTCAGAAGTATAGAAGTATGTAGGGGAAGGGACGGGGGACCCGGAATTGGTAAGGACTTCCTGGCCTTGTATACTATGGTGCGTCTGGGGCTGTTGACCATCCACGAACAATCGCTCTCTTGTATGGGAGAATTGTCCGGGATATCCGATTTGAGTTGGTAGCCCGTCTTGATTCTCCGCAGATGAAGCTACAATAGCAATTCCATTCTCTTCAGCGACGCAAGGATTTGAAGTAGCACCTTGGGCACAAGGGTACTCCTGAGGCCGTTGGTTGGCGGACAATGAATCTGCGAGGTCTGCTCGTCCGAAGACGCGGAGTTTCATGCCAAAAAGGGTCTGCTTGTCAACAGCAGCGTAAGCGGAGGTCGCCGCGCGGACATCATAATACTCGATACGGAATATGGTTTCATTCTGATGCTTTATGCCCGATAGAAATCAGCGTAGTCCTCAAAACAAAAAAAAATACGGATGAATCACCTTTTTTTTATCCTCCATATCCTTCTCTACCGAAAAGAATCGAAGACCACCAAATGATTTTAAAAATCTCTTCAGCATACCGATATTGATCTCCGCAGGATCCCCATCCATCACAGCAAGGGTCGAGCCCACATTATCATCCTCGCTACTATAATCAGTATTAGCTTGTAGATGTTTCTCATCATTAGGATCAGCCAGGGCCCTGTCCTCCACTGCCAAAGAAAAAGATGCATTTGTAGAAGTAAGAAATGGAGAGCTGCCAATAACCTAAAACGTTTTATGAGTAGATGCGTCACAAAAGAGTAAACATGAGAAGCAACCTCTGCGAGTTCCTCCCCAGAGATAAACTGACAGGTAATCCAAGCCTTTGTCCCATCTTCGGCGAGATCGTCACCAATGCATTGCGACAATGGTCCCACCGAAGGCGTGGCAATAACTGCTTTAGCGGTTTCCGCGTGGCGGACATCGAAGAATGCTAACAAAACAATGCCGTCGAATTGCTGGCAACGGAGAAAAATTCCTTTAATAGAATCTTCACTAATGACGTCGCCATTTGTGTGGCATCTAGGTGTAGAAGGGTTTTGTGGCGAGGTTTGAACACCAACGCGTGGTGCAGTTAGTGCCTCTACAATCGACGCTCTAAGCGTCTCGTGTCGAACTTGCCTGGAAATATTCCCAAGCTACAGAAAATCTTCAAAAACTGGTGATTTCAAAACACAAGAGAGGAACGTACAAGAAGAAATCTAGTAGATTTGTAGTCTGCTTCATTGCCGGAGTTTTCACGAATGCAATCAGAGCTGACATCAGCTTGAACCGCAGACTCAGAGCTAGGCGCAGTTTTCAAGCTGGACGATGGCGTGAGAGGTGGCGTGAGCAGTGAATTAGTGTTATTATGTTCGCGGTCGGCTCGACGGCGCATCGAAATTTTTAAAGGTCGCGTCTGTGCCTGGTCGAAGGAAAACGCATCGGGATGGTGATTCAATTCCTCATCTGCTGAGAGCTTTGCAGTCCTAGACTTTGCCAAGTTGGAGGCATCAGGACAGGGCGGCGTGGAAAGGCGGCGAAGTGGCTCTCGAGTGATTTCCTCGAATTGAGGAGGGATTGGGCCAGAATGGGGCGGAAACCTTCAATTTTTTTTTCTTTCAATAACAAGTGCGGCTGCACAGCAAGGGAAGACCAACCAAATATTAGGCAACGATGGCGAATGCTGGAGACGCGGTGGATGAATTCTCGCGTTGTTTGCTTTGACTTCAGGATTGTTGCATGGGGAGCCAATATCGAGGTCTACACTGGACTTCGACTGAGAGGACATAGCGAGGAAGGGTCGCGATGTCCCGGAAAAAAAGTAGACGGACTAGGAAACGAAAGGGATCTCGCGACGAGGCTGAAAAGGATGTTTGTTAATGAAGGTGTTTAATTGACGTCAAAGGCAACCGGCGAAGCCGTTGTAAGACACAATCATAGGAAGGAACAGAAGAGCCTTAGAAGATTTGCGGATCCCAAAGCCGCTCTGATGGCGAGTTGGTCGTTAGGCAGCTTATAAGCTTTTTGGACGGCTGAAGAACTTGATTCGATAATGCAAAGTAGGTCCTGCGAGAGAGAAGCCAGGTCCAAAGCGGCAAAATGTTATGATAAAAAATAAAAAATATATCAATCTGCGAGCACGGGGAGGTCGAGGGTTTACAAATTGGGAAATGAGTTTGCCGAAGGAATGTTGCAGAGAACATGCGATTATTTTAGGATAAAGTGTTTGATATGCTGCTTTCACATCATTTGATCCCGCGTTGGGGAGTCGGAAAGCCTATTTCGAAACGAGGAGAGCTATCGGCCTTGCCGTCCATCAACTTCGGTGTACAACTTACAAGAAGAAAGAAAGTCTACTAGACGCCGACACCAGAGCTGGGCCTTGGCAATAGCGGATTAGGCAGAAACGGTGCCGCTCAGGACTCAGGGAAAGACAAGGGAAATTCATCGAAGTCTCGTTCTAAAAGCTTCTATCCAGATGGTTCTTCTGCCAATGCCGCTTCTGCGGATGCCGTTCCCACGCCACAACACGTCGCATTCCTCGCGAGTCTCGGCATCATGCAGAGATAGCGGACACAATTCGTCGTGGTGCAGCTGCAGACAGATACTGTTGATGCGTGCGACAGGACCACTTCGGATGTTGTATCGATGATGTTCGGGCGAAGTCACCCCAGTTCAAGGTGCCGTTAATATTATCTAAGCCCGGTGAGTCACATGCACCAGATACGAAAAAGTGCTTGCGGTCGCCGTTGTCGCTGTTCAGAACAACATGCCGTTATACGAGATGCTATGTATCGCCACTCACGTTAACAAATACGTGTGTACTTTCTGTCTCCAAAGTGCCTTCACCATTAAAAAGCTCTCCAGATACATATAAAGTCACTTGTGCAACAAGCCGCTACGCATGTCCTTAAGGAAGGCGGTGTCGTTCGCGAAATCAGGTATCTAGGAGCACTTTCTTTACCTCAGCGCATGCGAAGGCACAAAGCCATTCATTCGGTTGGAGAGTACGTGAAAAGATCTTTGTCTTTTTCATACCTAACGATTCATCTAGCTATTGGACATTACACTTTGACACTGCGCCTCGAACTGTTCGCTCCCTAAATGCTTTCATGCGAAGAGAACCTAGAGTGATCAGGTGGACGGTACTCAAATTGGCGGAGAAAGTAGAGGATGTCGCAGAAGAAGGACAAAAGGCCAGACTTAAGGCAGCCTCCCAGCCCATCACGGTCACTGAATGTTGTTGAAAAAGAGCGAGAGCAAGGCCCATTATCTGGAGTCAATAAAAGTGCCGTCACTCTGCTCGTTCACGGATATTTTCAGCGGCTGCACCACTATTGTTTTGCTGCGAATATTGGTAGTAGGTTAACCTTTATTTTGAACCTATTTTTTTTTTACCCATGTATAGTATAAACCATTCGACTTCATCAATTAGATGCATCCATCCTATAGCTTTCAGATTTTATTGTCATACCAAGAAGTTCGGGAATCAAGTGGCTTGGCAGTAACCAGAGATTACGCTTCATGAGTCTATACTACGCTAGGCTGGAGAAATGAAGCTCAACGAGCCCGATTCATTCAAAGTATTCTTTTGATATATACCATGCGTCATGAATCCTGGAGCAATGCAACAACGTATTGTTTATCTGGTTGCGCATGCTAGTGTGCCTTGGCCTCATTGACCATCAGGTTTGAGCGACGAGCGACCTGCTCGAAGGATTTCATCCGTCGACAGCAGATTGACAGCGATAACGGAACTTAAAAAATGAGTTAGCGGCTTTGACAGGTCAAAAACAAAAAACTTCACCATGAATGAAGCATCTGTCGCTTGACTCTGTAGTTATCCCAAATGCCCTCGACAGTAGGATCAAAGGGTTCCCCAGACTGAAGATCTAACCCGACCGTGTTTCCTTCCGCTTGCTCATCCTAGCATCAGGGTAGGTTCGGCATTAATTCACGGGGTAGATATCAATCGAAGCACGCACTTGTAGAGCGACAACAACGTCTTGCACGTCAAATCCGCCATTTTGCGCCAGAGTCTTTGGTATGATGAGGAGGGCATCAGCAAAAGCTTGAACACCCATCTTAACACGACCTTTGGCAGACTTCTTCACTGGTCCACTGAGATGGGCAGAACATGCCACTTCAAAAGCTCCCGCTCCTGGGATGAGGGCTTCATCTTCAATGGCATTTTTCACGGCCTGTAGACCATCACGGAGAGCATCTTGGATTTGGTGGATGGTGTGCGCATTCGGGCCCTTGATTAATAGTGTTACAGATTTCGGCTCCGTGACTTCCTCAATGAAAGTAAACTTCTCCTCGCCTAGAGTGTGTTCATAAACGAGGCCTGCCCAGCCAAGAACGGAGGGAGTGAGGTCGTCAACTGAGTTCTGGGCGATCCCTCCACATACAAGCTGAAGTCTAGGATCGATGAGCAGTAGTTATTAAAGGGCACGGAATATGAATACCGCTCCATGTTCCTTCGTTTCGCTCGTCGTACTGCAAAGATACCATTCTTGGCGAACAAATCGAGGCTCAAAGGATCGATTCCTTTTTGATTGACAACAACAAAGTTCTTCCGCTTCTCCTTCGTGTCAACTGCTTGATCGCACACCAAGTTTTTGAGCTCAATGATTTTTCTAACTTTGGCATCCGTAAACTTCCTCTCTGATTCAACGAGTTTTTCCCGCTGCTCCGCGTTAGAATAGAAGAAGCTTGAATTAACCTCACTATCGAAAGAGTGTCAAAGGGTATACAAGTGGTGTATGATGAACAACTTACGTTTTCTCATATTCCAGACTGACATTCAGAGTCAGAATGAAGGCATTCTCCAATCTTTTAGGCATATCCGGATGTCTGGCGCCATGATCAAGCACAAGTCCGCGTACGAGCTGTGTCTCAGATGCTGTCCGGTGTTGCATTTTCATAATCTCTATCATATGTAGGTCAATTGGATTCTGCCATTCTGGGGAATCTACGAAATGCATCAAATATAACGACTTTGACCAGGAAGAGATGCGATTACCCTTTGATTTAGGAGGTGGCCGAATCGCAGCGACAGCATCAACAACATCCGCTGCGAGTTGTTTTGCCAAGGTGGCATTCAATTTCGTTGCAAGGGAAGTATGTGCAACATTGATCAGCGTGGCTCGATCAAGCTTGTTAGGTTGTTTAAAGGTGTTCAAAAACTGTAAACCGTGATTAAAAGGGTCAAGGTTTTTTCCCGAACGGTCAAGGGTAACGCACTTCCAAAGCTTCTTTTTTGGCCACATCAAAACCCTCAGCAATTACAGTCGGATGGACACCTTCAGAAATATATCGATCGGCCTGCTTCAAGAGCTCTCCCACCAACAACACCACAGAAGTTGTTCCATCACCGACTTGATCGTCTTGGGCAACGGCTGTTCGAGCAATCATCGCGGCAGTTGGGTTCTGAATTTGCATTTCCGATAGTAGTACCTTGCCGTCCTTGGTCATTTTGATCTGACCAGCACCATCCACTAGCATTTTTAGCGTCCCTCTTGGTCCTAGCAAACGGAACATAATGAACACCATGGTTGAAGAGATAAATAGGGTTTCCAACCTAGATTGCTTTTGACAACGTTCGCAAGGCCCATGGCACCATTGGTATTCACCTGTACGAGATCGATTCGTGGATCATCAGGTAGAGAAGAGGTACTGACCTGAAGGGCAGCCGCTCTACGAACACTCTCGGCCTTAGGATTAATAAGTTCAATACTGGAGGACATATTGTAATGTTTACGCGCTGTGCATTTCGCAGCAAAGAAATCAGAGAAATGGACGCGTCTCAACTTGAGTCGCCGCTTGAACTCTCTCACGGTGTTCAATTTCTTCAAACCAAGTCTAGATCTGCAGCTGACGATAGTTAACGTTGAAACATGTTATATATGTATTATTATAAGATTACGTCTAGTGTAAATCAGGAAAGTCGGTCAAGTTCTTATTCGAATCCCCCAAAGATTTCCAAATCATGACTTTCTATCGAAAATGAGCCATGAACGATTCTGATCACGACGGGTGTTCTTCCTTCCACTTTTTGTCTATGTCCTGCATCAGGTGGAGCAACCTTTTGATTGGCTTGGCATTATACTCCGGTGTACTTGTGTCTTTCGCCATCTCAATGACTCGAGGATCTGTGTAATGCCGACCATTTTCACCGTATAGATCTAGAAGATGAAGAGTCTCAACACAATGAGTATGAAATTTGGGATCTTCAATCTTCAGCGCTTGCGTGATATGTTTCTGCATATAACTTGAGAAACGCTTCACAATTGTGTTATCAAGACTCACCGGTTCAATTTTAGCCTTGAAGGACCGGAACGGCACTTCTTTTCCGACGAACGTATCCAACATATGCTTGACGATAGTATACTGCTCCAGAACGTCCATGGCTCGCTGTGGTTCTTGCGCGGCTTTGGCTCGAAAAAAGGTCGTCCATGTTTCGTCTTCTTGAATTATTTGATCAACAGCTTCCGTTATCAGCCGACAAACTTCCTCTGGAGAATCATCACTGCGAGGGGATTTGAACCGGATATCATTCGCTATTAGAGTAGACGGTATTGATTCGGCTGAAGGGGACCTGGGTTTAGGGCTTTGCTTGTGCGTTGGGCTATTCTTTATCCGCGACTTGCGACCTCTGACAGCAGGCTCAGGCTCAGGTGAATGTCGAAGGCTCCGGTGATGACGACGGTACATTTCCAACTCTTCCATCATGAGCTCATAGTTCCGATCTCCTTGCGTTCGAGGCTGTATGAAATCTCTTTCCGGACTGAGAGATTCTGAGGTTGTACCGGGCGAGGGGCTCCTAGAAATAAGACCTTGGGGAATTTTGGGTGGATGCGGTAATTGTCCCGGGGGAAGAAGCTTCAATAGAGTGAGAAGATAATAACTACCTATTTCAACGAAACAAACATACTTCTTCAACCACGACATCAAGAACTCTATCCGGCTTGATGGCGAGATTCGTGGAAATAAACTCATCGCGGTTGTCAGCAGAAACGCGCAAGAAAAACTGACGATATTCCCCGCGTAATGTATAAACCTTGGCAGGTCCTTCAAGCAGTGATGAGGATACAGATTCTTGCTCAACGAATTCACATACCATCAATCCGCGAGGCACCTGACTGCAGCTGCTGACCCTAGTGTAGAATTAACGAGGATAAGTTTCCTAGTGATATGGTGCGCTCACAAGTATCTTCGCGTCCGCCCAAAATCCATCCTTCGGATCCTTCGCGACTTTCATAGGAACTTTGACCTCCGCGAGTTGTTTATCTATCACACCGCTACGGATGTCTTGAATCAGAAGGGTGAGAAGCGAAAGAGGAGTTTTTTGTGTACGTTTGCCTTCTATCATGGATTCAGGACATCGCTGACATAACCAGCGACGGAGTGATTGGCTTACCTCTAATCCTTTCTTCAGGATATCTATAAGTAGTCAGTAAAGGAGGCTGCCCACCCGATCTCGTAGAGGAGCCGACGTCAACCTGAGCACCCGATGGTTGTCCCGTGGAGTGATATGCTGATCCATGGGGTGGCCCCGGTTCGTGAAAAGTCAAACCTTTCTCGTAGTCTCGACGATAATGGTGCTCGCGAGGTCTATTTACTTCACTTGCAGGGGACGGAGACGGAAGGCCACTAGATGGTAGTGGGCTGTGCTCTTCAGCCCGCTGGAGAGAGGTAATCTTAGACACGGATGACATTGGCTGCATCGCCGACATGGGTGGACTCTTGCCGGCGGGCATGGGTATAGACTGTGTTGGTGGAATTTGCGGAACTGGTGGAATATAGTCTCCTCCATACGATGATGTTAGGGTAGTTACGAGAGAGGGTGCAGATGGATTAGATGTTCCCGTATTGCTTTTAAAAGGCGCTAGCGGCATGACCGGCTCTGACGACTTCGGGGCGACATGAGGATCCAGACGGAAACGAGTAGTTTGTCCTCCATAATCATTCTTCGGTTTCTTTTTTAAAGGACCTTCTGTTTTCTTCGTTCTTCGTCGAGATGGCTTCGTTGGAAGGGTAACCTCCTGTCCGGGAAGAAACAGAGTATCACGGGATAACCTGATTGCAGGGAGTGAAACAGTTTCGTATGTGTTCAGCAAAGACGACGCTGCTGTGCAGGACGAAGTAAACGCCATGGCTTGTCGGATCAGGGGTCGGTCGGGGGGTGGGGGAGTGTCATCATCTGCAATGGGTGGAACGACAAGATCGCCATCGTCGGAGGCAGGAGAAAGGGATCTTTTTCTAGCCTATATTGGAGTCGAATTGAAGGTTTTCGTGGTCTGCAAGAAAACTTACTTGCCGAGGAGATGATTCTGGACTGCTCCTGTAAATGCTGCTTCAAAAGAGCAGTACATCAATGCAGGTAGCGTAGTAAACTTACGAAGAGTCATTGCGTCTTCCCTTACCAAACTCTCGATCCTTCACGTCCATACTTGAATTGTTCACACCAGACCAAAGGGTTAAGCGTCGGTATATATGCGAATGTCCACGGGATTTTGCAGGCTCTGAGGGAGTTTCAAGGGTAAGACACAATCATCACACCGCAAGTGTCGACAAGTGTGGACCAGCAATCAAAGAATAGCCCGTAATATGTTTTCACCTTACTTGGCAAGGGAAGGGAACTTAACCTGAACTCGTGAACTGATCGAACGCCCGCAACATGTAAGGACATAGTACCCATTCTATGTACTGTATATAATCTTGTGAGTGAGCCTTTTTTGGATTAGAATGAGGCTATGTACAGAAGTCCTCAACAACCTAATAAATATCTCCGATTCAATGGATTTTACAGATTACTATGCTGTTCTCCAATTGTTTTATCCTAATCCATCCCGTAAACTTTCTTTGCATTCCCATAGAATACAGCATCAATGGAATCCTGCTCAACTCCGAGTTCGGCCAGAGATTCCCTAGCAAGTTCGTACCAATCACTCGCAACTGACGATCCCGAGGATGTAGGACAGGGAGACGAGCCAAAGATTATACGCTGATATCCAAAAGCCTCCATTACTGGGCCCACTGGGAGAGACATATGAATGAGTATAGCAGTCGGGATAAAAACAAATCCAAAAAACGTACAGTACATCTTAATCCTCCGCTTCCATTCCTTTTTCTGTTGACTGTCGGTGTATTCTGCAACTTCCAGGGATGGTGTCGGGGGAGTGGGTGCATCCCACGAGGGAGGAAGAAGTTTCACGTATACCTCGGGAAAGAGTGAGAGCGCGGCTACTTGGGACTGGAAATCAAGGTAAGTCGGGTGATTCATCAACTTCACAATAGGTAGTTCCAAGTCATGAGGAGGAGGAAGGATGTTAGCTGTTCGTGGGTAAATTGTCGGTCTCAGACGGAGGCTCTTTTGTGAACTCACACAGGACTATAGGCGGGACTTTTTCTAGGCCAGCAATGGCCCTGGAAATGATGTCTTCAAAGGATTCCAAGACAGCATCAGAAATTGGAGCCTGAATATCTACATCGACAGGTCGGCCACGCTCAAGAGCCCATCTCAGGCTTGCAACCCCCTCTGGAGTGGATTGATTGAATACCGTAGATAACGAAGTCGGTATCTTGGGCAAGTAAGATGGGAATGTTTGATCCTTGTCTTCCAATCTGAATGGAACAGAGAGCGAGATTATCGAGGCGGGGAGTTCGACCAATGATAATCTACAGAAGCATGAATATGAACATTCTCCAAGGCGACGATTGAACAACTCACTGTTCTTCAATATTTTTCAGGTCTACATTAGGCAGTGACAGGACGAGACCATCTACTCGGGCACCTAGTGTAGACCCTGCCTCCTTTTTCCACGTAGAGAGATCACCAGGAGCTGCAATAATCACGTTCGCATCGATGATGGCCTCGGGATGGGTTGTGGTCGGACTAGATGGCAGCTGAAATGTCTCTCCACTTGCAGAATTTGGAGGACTGAATACGGATAAGGGAAGGCGGGGTTTCGGAGGCCTTGGTTTCGTTCCTTTCGAAGATGGAGGAGGAATCGAGCTCATGATAGTTTAGGGAGGAGGAGAGGTTGGAAGGAAGGGAAGAGGATCATACAAGAGATCAACCTGTTCATCGACATCAGATACAGAAGAATCAAAGATCAATCCCCTTGTCCTGCCACTTTTCACATGCGTGGCTGCTATTGTTAAGGAATATTGATCGTAACGCATCCTGCATCACTAACACTGCATATTGTGACCCAGCGTCACACTTAGCCATAACAGGCAGGCTCCCGTCACAATCACGCACTTGTGTCACACCTGGCCATAAGTGCCAACGCTTCTCTTATCTACAGAGCCTGCGACGAATAATGT
>QFEW01002771.1:0-12899 GCA_003316525.1 Termitomyces eurrhizus
CGTCAAAAGTGTTGTGTGCACGCCAACCACGGATATGTACCGTGCAAAAGGAAAGAAGCCTGGGGCAGACTGTGGTCCGTGTGTCTTCTGCTGTGGTTCAGAAACGTTTGCATGCGTGTTAGTCCGCCTTTTCGCCATACAGGAAGCAAGGGTTTTCACTGCTTCGCAGTACCACGTGTTGGTCTTTGTGATTACCGCGTTCCGGCGGGACCAGACAGCCGTCGGCAACTTGATGCCGTACACTGTTTACCCCTTTCAACGAAGAATATCACTTCACCGATACGGCGTTGAGTCTGACGAGCCTCAAACACATCGAATCGGTCGTCTCCCTCCGGCGAGCTATAACGCCTTGACAACATCTCAAAGCCCGATTGACAGCATGATACTGTGTTCCTTGTCCATCCTTCACGGCTATCTGATAGACAAGAAGGATCTCAACTTCACTGTCATTTTTCCCGAACAGAATTGATAATTTCCTGTGCGTTCAAGGCATGTTTGATTGTATCCATAGACAGAGTCAACCACAAGAAAAACGTGGGTACAGATTTCTCCTGGGATATACCTGGTTGATGGGCGCTCAGTGCAGATGGACATAAAACCCAGATCTTGAGGTTTCCAAACAATCAAAAAGAAAATAACTAATACATTCGATTGAGACGATCGATAATAACGGCTTTGACACGCCTTCATGTGGGAATCGAGCCTTTGAGCCTGTCAGTGTCTCTGATCCATAATGATTTCCCCACATTGCGTTGGCGTTGTAGGTGTGTTAGGCGCGGTGACTCGGGCATTTTGACTACGCACTTAGGTTGGTGGCGCATGCCAAACCAACGAATTCTACCCATTGACGTATCTTACCGTCTGGAAGTTGCGAAATTTGCCCAAGACTTGATCACGGCGGTTCACGGGGGGCAAAGACGTGGGGAAAACGTACTAAATTATCATTTGTGTGCGACCTTCCATCCGTAGATGTTAGAAATGTCGACGTATACGAACATCAAGCTGCGCGCTGACGCACAGGTTGAAAACATGATTCTGATTGTGGAGTAGCCCGCATCTTTCCGCCGACATTGTGTATAACTCCGAGGGCAGACAGGAATTATCAAGGTGTACGAATTCAGGCCTCATTGTTTGAACGGTTTCAAGATACCTTGGGCATGTGCCTCCCATGTGCTTCTTCTTTTTTTGACGATATATTAGGTTCAAGATGCGCAGGAAAGTTCTAAAGGTGCGGAAATGAGGTGCTTATGTTGCTCATGGGTTCTAGATTGCTTTCACTTCGAAAGCTAATCATTAATCGTTCTGTCATGAGGATATAGCAAGGCTAGAAGAAAGCTTAAAAGTCCAGAGAAAGGAAGAGAAGGGAAGGCTGGATTCCCGTTTTCCGGTGGTAAAGAGACCGCTGAACTATTCCAAGATTGTGAATAGCAGTGACCGACAAATATGTAAAAACACCGTCTGTGTCCATATCTCTGGAGCCGATGAGTCAGAGTGATTCATTTCCGAATCTGTCCTGACCCAGGGAATCAAGTGGATCAGATCCCCATTACCACCGGCGTCTCCACACAACCCAATGCCGGTCTCTCAAAGTAATAATAGACAGCTGACTTGTTTATTTGGTTTTGCTTGGTCCAGAGACGCGACGTGTCTGTCCACGTGAGCCACCGGCTTCGGGAATGGCCGAAGCAACTAGACAGTTCCTCAGCCACCGATCTAAGCTTGGACTATTCCGGCACTGCTATCGACATCCTCAAGAAAAAGGTATGTAATTTTGCTGGGGAACCTATGAACCTGTAATTCCTGATACATTTGCCCTCTAGGCCTAAACCCCCCGATGTGAGTATAGTCGAAATTTCGTGTTCGTTTGGTCCAGAGGAAAGAGTTGAGAGGATAAACCGATGAGCGGCTGTTGTGTGGTTGGCATATCTCGTGCAGATTGTTGGGTAATTGGGTGGTGTTGAGGGACATTCGAAGCGTTTTCGGTGGTAATTGGGACTTGGGCTGACGAATTCTTTTTTTCCGCATAGCCTCTCGATGGCCCAACGAGTTACTCTCCGCAAGCGCACACCTTACAACACCACCTCGAACCGCAGGCGTGTAGTCAAGACCCCCGGTGGCAAGCTTGTTTACCACCATCTCACAAAGCCTGCTACCGCACCGAAATGCGGTGACTGTGGCATTGGTCTTCCCGGTGTACGTTTGATTTTCGTATCCTTTTTTGTTCTGCCGCGAATTGACTTCACTTTGTACCCTAGATCCCTGCACTTCGTCCGCGTAAGTATGCTACGATCTCCAAGACCCAAAAGACTGTTCGCCGTGCATACGGCGGTTCGAGATGCGGAGATTGTGTGAAGTCTCGGTGCGTTTCTGTCGCACTTTTACAGCTAATACTTACCAGCAACCCATCTACAGTATTCTCCGGGCGTTCCTCGTTGAGGAGGCCAAGATCGTCAAGAAGGTCATCAAGTCGCAATCCGCTGCTGCTGCTGCACGGAAGTAGTTGGCGTTCGAGCTGGATTTGTTACTTGTTCTTGCCATGCATATCATGCAGCTCATGCTTTCGCCTACTTCTCACTATTACCATCCCATTATGCACCCTGTAGGATCAATCGATTGCCATGCTGAAAAAGAAAATGGAGGCAATATCCTGTTCGCTGCTGAGTTGAATGTTCTTTTGACATCTACAATTACCGGCCTCAAGTCAACGTCTTTCTTATTCTGGTTTATGTTGAATATTTGAAGAATGCGAATGAGGGAATTTTTGAGATCGACCAATTGATTGATTCAGTTTTATACCTGACAAGCTACAATACAGGGATCGGGGGCGGGCGAAATTTCAGAATGTACAGTATTTTTCACGGAGAGTAGGGAGTTCAGTTTCGTGTAGAACTTTTGACACAGAATTTTCTTGGTCAATTTATGTGATGAGCAGTTGTGGCAGTTTTTGGTTAAGAGAAATGAATGTGAATAATCAAATTGGATCATGTCACTGGATTTTTGCCACCTTGAGTTGTTCACTGTCGGTGATTAAACTTTGTAAACTTTGTCCCGATCTATGTATCATAGCACATTGAAGAGGTGCATATTTGCATATTCATGCTAACAATATCACTTGCTGGAACCCCTACTTGTCCTTACTCAGTCCCCAGTAATTAGCCTGAGTTCCCTGTCCCTCTCTCGGGAAGGAGGGAAATCCGGCGCTCGAGAACTTATCGGACTCGAAGAAGTTTTCTTTTCGCAAACACACGGCTGGACTTGAAAACCTTTATTTCCCACTCACGACCATCCGGATTTCCGGCCGCAACTACGCCAGCCCTCTCGTTCCTTCTCGCCCCGTTTGAGCAACAAGTAAAAGTGGATATGAGTTTCTTGGTTCTCAAACTCCGCCAACAGACTCTTCGTTTGAATGAGAGATTGCCCACTGATATACCGATGATCTCTGGTCCTCCATTTTATTCATGATGCTCAGCAAGCAAATTACGCACCAACGGCAGAGTTAAGTCAAGGTATGATTGGTCCTAGACTGATCATAGAAATCGGCATGCCGGGCAGAAACGAGTATAAGGAGCTATTATCCTGACTTGCCAAAATACTCAGTGTAGAAGTATACAGTGAGTTCCTCAGTCACTCCAAGATAGTGTTAACGACTGATATATTACCTGTAGAAGTATACAGTAAGTTCTACAGGTGGCCGTAAGTAATAGGTAATATGTAAAGTGGGTAATTACGCTCACCCTCAGTCACTCCAAGATAGTGTGAACGACTAAGGGTGGCTGTGTGTATGTTTAGATTATCTAGATGAAAATAAATAAGGAATTTAGTCGTAAACAAATACCGATCCTGAGCCACAGGGGGTGGCGAAACAAAAGGTATCTAGAAAAAGGAAATAGATAAGATGAAAGATTGATAACGTATCTGATGTTCCAGACTGTCGTGTAAGTCTTCCTTCAACACTCAGTCGTTCAAAATCATTGGTTCTATCGGAGCATCAATCATCGTGAAGCCTCTAAAAACGCTTCCGTCACTGTTTGTGCCTCCTTGTTGAACGACCGATCAGATCAGCTAGACATGGTTGACATCTGTATATTATATCGCAGCAGACGGTGTACTCAATCGCACAACGTGATCATCGTTGGATAGATGTTTGAAAATTTTCTTGACCGTCGCTCTCTTACATTCAACGAGAGTTGGAGACGCCATCTAGATCTTGACCTCGCTCCCAAATCTGCACAGATCACCATCGCCGTGCTTCTCATGTCTCTACTTGGCGACAAACTTGCTATTTCGAAGAATGGTTCCAAAAACTACCTTCCTTTCTTAAACAATCATAACCGATGTGTGGACTGTAGGTTGATCGATAATCACAATAAGGTGGGCAGTCTCAACGTAGCTTCAGACGTCGAGTCGGATATAATGAAGTGATTGAAAGAGATCGTGAGGTAGGGCCATAACGAGAATCATTTTTCGCCGCTTATCGATTCCCGAACTCGTAATTATCAGCCACGACGTTCTGTTTTCTTTCTTATCTGTCGGACGGGGGTATGCAAAGGACGCATAGACACGACGTACGAGGTTTTGAGGGTCAAATTCACGCCTAATGTTGAATGCCATGATAACATTTTCATCTCACCATAGTCAGGTCGTTCACTGCTCAATCAATTTGCAGAGCGGAAGGATTCTGCAATGTGTTGGAATGGGTTTCTGCATCCCTCCCTCGTAAGTTTAAGATTCGATCAATTTCCTTATTTATCATTTTTACTTACTAATGTTACAATTTTCGCCACAACACACCTTAGTCGCTTACCATATTGTGTGGTCGCTTCTGAGTTATACTTACTCTCTCTGTTAACAGGTTATGGGCCCTGTCCCTTCCAATTAATAGAAGTTATTCTCGACCACCAAAGACCCCTACGACTCAATAAATTATTTTCTCGATATCAAGCATGAGTTCAATGCTTCTACCGTTCTCCTTATCCGAGGATCAAAAATGTAAAGGCCATGAAAACTATGCTAGCTGGAAAATCAACATGATTGCCCACGGAAAACCTCGAGGGCTACTTAATTACTGGGAAAACAAAATTACTGTACCAGAATCTCTACGATCCAAAAAGGATAATGGCGAATCGTCGCCATCTCAACCGCCGCCATCCACCGAAATTTCCCTCTCTACAACAACCCAACCAACCCCTGTACACTCGCGCACCCCGAATGAGCTCGAATACGAACTCCGCGAAAGCGTTGCTTTGTCGTCGATCTTAATCAATCTGTCTGATATTGCTGGATCGGGCATCAACCCTGACGGGACCTCGCATGAGGCTTGGGAGTTCCTGAGCAAGAAATACTGGGTTGGGAGCCAGAGGTTGAGAAAGAAGAGGGAGAGGGAACTAGCAGAATGCAGATATGTCGATGGGAACAAAGTAGCCGGAGAAAAAGGCCATATTGAGAAAATGAGGACGATGCGAAAGGCAGCAAACGATGTGGGCGCTGACATCACGGACGAACGGTTTATCGTTAAGCTATTGGAATCATTCCCTGAATCCTGGGACCCAATCGTTTCCACGCTGTATGGAGAAACAGATCTGGTAAAAGTCATTCAGATCCTGACTACCAATGGCGAACGTATCGCGAACAGATCGAATAAATCTGGACTAGGCACACCCACGGCGACTGCAGATACCGTAAAAGCTCTCGAAGCCACGATCCAGGCACTACAAGCCCAGGTTAACGGTTTATCGAAAAAGGCGAATAACAATTCTGACAAGGAATGTTCGAATTGCAAAAAGAACGGTCATATTCAATCCGACTGCTTCCAAGAAGGTGGTGGGAAACAAGGCCAATACCCGACTTGGTGGAAGGGAAAGCGAACTGTATCTCCTCCGGCGGCGACATTCACATCTACTACCACTGATGGTTCGGACGTTCGAACATGACGGATTCATGCTTGATTATTTTCCAACCCGCCGCCAAGACCGATGGTTACTTGTTCTGCGTTTCAGTCAGATCGGAAGTGACTACTTTCCCTCATATCAACATAAAATCTAGACAACTCCTCAACCGTGCAATTGCACACCGCGGATTAAGGCCTCAGGCCTCATCACAGGAACTTTACTCCAAATATCACACGTCGCTTTTTATCATCAGCGAGCCGAACAGAATAAACAAGTCTGGTCTGTCCGCATTATGTCAACGTGATCTTCCATCCTGTTTCCTCTAGGATGCAGTCCAGAAAAATTCCAAGGTTCCGGGGTTTTAGTGCGCTTGACCTCTAAAAAATTATATTCATGGCCACCGATATGTAAGCCTAGCTCACAGCATCCACATATACTGCATATATAGTGTGCAGCAGCTGAACAGGTATTTATTCAGTTGTTCAGCCTTTTGGCTGTACTGATCTGGAGGTACACTCAGATATCAGATTACACAATACTTTCCATTCTACTATTTTCACTGCGTTACGTTCCGGAATTTCTCATCCACTAATCCTCAATGAACTGATGAGAATACTTCCTGGGTGTCACTTTGAGAACTGGATTCGTTACTTACCTCCTAGCTGAAGACAGATGCTTGTTCTTCACGATTAAGCAAAGCTCTCCTGACGCCTCACTCAATTCGAGCAGCACTATCTGTCTATTAACAATGTTCGTAATATTAAATGGATCCATTTCTCCCGATCCGCACAAGAAACTCGGTTCTTACGAAGGCTGGGATGAGACCAAGGTTTCAAATCAAGTCATTATTCTTGCCTCCTCTCCTGAATACCAATCACAGTACGAAAGGAAGAAGCCTTCTCTATCCATATGTTCAGTTTATTACGCAATTTTCAAGCGCAGTGATATTTGTCATTTGGACTGGCCACCAGTCGGAGGTTGCAACTTCTGACAATGAAGAGAAAATCACTCATGGTTAACAGCACGTACTACAGTGTTTACTGCCGGAGATGATAGTATACATGATGCGGTAGTTCTGGAAAGTCTAGAAACGCCAAGTAGAAAACAACATAATAAGTGACAAAAACAAAGACCTGAGGTTCTTTCATAGAAAGGAAACCAGGAAGCCCTGAAGTATTAATCAATCATACAACAATATCATAAACATTCAACGATAAAACGTCTCCGATCCGCCAGGGTACGGCCGACTAGTCGCATCCCTTTCGTGCCCAGGAGTCGATCGATTGGAGTCTGTAAACGGATTCTTCGTATCCGCGTCGGTGTTGTAGCCGTATCCATATCCACGATAACCAGGGGGCTTGCTATCATATGACTCATCGTGGCCGGGCGGCGGACCAGGAGGCGGAGCATAGTGCGGACGACCATCGTAGGGGTAAAATGGCGGGTTATAATGGTCTGGATAACCACTGCCGAATCGTACTTGGTGAGAAGGCGCGCGAAATGTGTTGGCAAAGCTGCTCGGGGAGAGGAGTTGACGGTAGTAGGCGAAGGCCACCATGGTGAAGAGAAAACCGAGGACTAGGGAACGTTAGAAGGATAGGATGAAGGTTATCAACGAGGATGACGTACTTCCTAATATTATGAGTGCTACTATTTCTGCCCATGAGTCGTGGTCCCAAGCCCTACGACACCCTAAAAAAAGAATAAGACAACGATTGGACAGGAGAAAAGACGATGACACACAAGCATTAGCTTCAGATGGGGTGAGGTCATGGGCAACGATAGGGCCCCAGAAGCCGAACTAAACGGAAGCCAATTCCAGGCAGGAGTCAAACCAAGGGAAAACGGATGCAAGTTAGAATGACGTACGTAGACTATTTCCGAGTGAGACACAGTATCTGAGCATTCATTAATCAAATCATTCTAGGAGACCGTAAGTTTTTGAACTGGACAACGGAACGGTTACGAGGTCACCTTCAATGTAAAGTGGGATACGATTCGCGTCAAGCTTGCAGCAACAACGATAAGAGTGGCGAAGGCCATGAGAAAACTGTAGATTCGGGCAGGCTTAAGACGTTGCTAAAGAAGTCCATGAGGTTCTAATTCCGAAGGAAAGATACCCAACTCACGGTGGCAGCGGTATATATTCCAAAGAGCTTGGGTTAAAACGTCAGTATCCAGCAGGATACAACATAAGAGAAAAAAGCTCACCCCAATGACGAGAACAGCCATGTACAATACTCCCAGAGCGAGTGAAATGTTGGCTACTTGCGGTACATTGTCTGCAAATAGCTTATTCAACTTGAGAATGATTGACATTAGGTATACGTACGAGCTCTGTCGACGCCAAAATTTCTGAACCACGAAATCTAGACGAGAGAGTGAGATATTGCTTCCAAAGACGGAAAACTCCTTACTCCTCTATTGCCAAAGTGCGACTTCAGGATCAACTGAAAGATCGGGACTGAAGGGATACGCACGAGATAAGACCAAATAGTCCAGCTAGAAAAGCAGCTGAAGAAAAAATCAGATTGTGCATAAAGAAATGAACCGTATATGAGACTTACTGAATATCACAATAGGACGCAGATTCCGTCGATATACTTGTGTGACATAATTATATGATGGTGGTGGGTCTAAAATGGCGTTAGATATCGATTCAGTTCAAACAGACGATTCTCGCTGTAGAAGCGCCATAGAAAGACTCAATGCTTGCCTGAAACAGGATCCAGATGGTGTGAGAGCTAGCTGTGGCACACATCGGATATACAAACACTGACCTTGTGGTGGAGGTGGTCTAGAACTCATTGATGTTGACTTCAGAACGGTATGAGAGAAAGCGTTGAAAGGAGATGGTGGTGGAAGAGAAACAAGTGGGTAAAAAAATAAGTGGGCGTCTCGCTGCGGTTTGAGGCGGTGCCTATTGGCACGTTGTCACGTCATTGTTGTCCCTCGATCATAACTGGTGTAAATGTTCGTCACAATAGGAACAAAGTGAGCCTTCCACGACTTCTGGTGTAAATAGGTGCCAGTTTCTATGTTTAATTGGAGCGGAGTAAATTGCCTTGGAAGCCGGGATGGCTTGGACAACCATATCAGGTACATCTTTCCGGGTTACGCAGATAAACACGTCTTTATTCTAGTCCAATCACCCTGGCTTCACTGCTTAGTTTGATGGATAACGGTTCAGAGCATTTTGATGGGCACGAGACTGCTAGCATGAGGATGGGTCGGCTATCCGCGCATCGCCCTATTTGTTATATGCGTCAAATAGGGCTTTCCTTGTCCGGAACCATTATTAGTACAGGGAGTGGACATGTTGACACTTCCTCCTCCTCTACAGCTTGTGTGTGAGTCTTTGTTTCCTTCGATATCATAGAATTGGCTTAGATGTATATCTCCAAGTCGACAACACCGCTTCAGGTTAGTTGATATCCATGGGATGATGGTCGATACTCACTTGTGCGTGGAATTTGTGATATTGATATAGGTCTGCGACCTGCATCGGTGTCTCGTCCCCGACTACGGTTGCTTCCCGTAATTGTATCATCAAAACCCAGACTTTTCGCCAAGGTCGGTGCATTTGCTGCGCAAGTATATGGAGCCAACTGGAGGAACTTTGTTGTTGCTAGTGCGTTTTGACTCAAATTATTATAGTCCATGTTAATCATCCCTGTTTACTTAGTTGCGGCCGTCAATACTTCGATTCATCGCATCGTAAGTCTTCTAATTTAAGATGTTTCCTTTTTTGATCGAAAAACCGTTGCAGAGCGGTACATCACTTGTAATTGGTTCTATCATCACTGCTCCTAACACGGTTCTTGTTATTCCAGTGGTCATCCTTCCACGATGCAGCTATCGACCTCCGTATATGTATGGCTTACCGTCCGTCAACCGTTTTCAGAGCCTTACTGCTAGATAGACCATATCTCAAAGCTAGCTAAGGTTCCCCTCGCGCTGGGCGCGTTGTACCTCCTTACAGCCCTGAGTGCAATCAGCACTGCCCTGGTACGGTCTTAACGATCGTTTAGCTCTGCTTTCTACAATTTGCGCAGCAACGACCCAAACTAATTCTTGCATACGTGTACCTCGCCTTCTTTGCTGCACTTCTCATTTCGACGGCAGGCTTCATCAAAGGCGTAGAGTACTTTCTGCTCGCTGTATGTCATGATTCTATCCTGCTACCTTAGTCCGGCGATTGAAACTCATGATATGATTGTAGAGGACGTTATTGAGGAGTGTGTGGCGCTTGCCCTAAGTGGCAGCTGGATATCCAAGACCATCTCTGTGAGTACTCACTTGTGAGGCAGATCATTGGCTGATGTACATCTCCAGCGAGGCAAGATACACCACGGCCAGATTCCTGGCACTAAACTTGCAGAAGGACGTAGGTACTCTCGCTGTAGTCGTCAATTCCTCTCGTTAACCCTTCATAAATGAAGAATGTCGTATAGCCTGGTCCCACGGCTCTGTCTCGCAAGTGTTCGGCATCTTTGTCTTTTCTGTCATCCCTGCCGTCTTGTTCTTCCTCCTCGCATACGCATATTACCGGCAAACTACCGACCCGACCCACTCCGCATATCGCAATTCCAAGAACGGGGATGTGGCGTATGTCCGTATAGAGGCGTATGCCGACCTCAACGAACCCATGTTAGGTGCACAAAACGACCACAGAAATGGCAACGGGAATAGGAATAGTGATTGTGATAGACTGCGCGTCACTACGCCTCGGGTACAGCAGAACCCGGACCAGAATAGGGCGGACACGTTCCAGCAGTTTGCGTTGATGCATACAGCGAACGACTCGCCCTATGGAGTCACCCCTGGTCCACCGAGCTATGCGCCTGCGTATGAATATGGGCAAATTGGGTTCAAGGGTGTTGGCGGGGCAAGGTGAGCTTTGAGGATGCACGTGTATATTTTAGCAATGTAAAGTAGTACTTGGATTATAGATGAGAAGTCTATTGAAAGCTAGGGTATATACTGCAAGATGTCGAAGATAGGTATTGATCACCAGCAGGTCAATATATTGATCGAATACTTGTGAAACCAGTGTGCCGAGGCCGTCGATCGCCCTACGATCACAAAAAAAATACCTTCGAGCGCAATGGAGATGCAAGTATCTTCATGACCACGGACATACCTCGCACTCGCTTTGGTGTAGATATCCAGATCCTCAAACGTCGGGTACCTCATCTCTTCTCTGAGCGCTCGAGTCGCCGGGGTCGAGTACGGAATCGTCGCTCACATCACTCCCATGTCCTTTTAAACCACCGTGGCCAACCAAAGTCTCCGCTATCCAAAGTCACAGTGATTCAATGGTGATTCTCATCTATGGTACGGAGCTTTTCACTTGCATTGAGATACACACCTTAGTAAATTCCATATCAACAGACGAAGTTTGCTTCAACCCATGCGACGAATGACATGAATCACTATTGAGATCGGGGAGCAGATGAGGTGCTAGTGGCTCAGCTGGAAACTGAGGACGACGCAAGTCCAAATGAGTGATTAGCGGATGAAGAATGGTATTTTTTGTCTTCCTGGGGACGCCGTGGTTTTGTCTGCTCGCCACACGTCTGACGGCAGATCTTGTCTGTCGTTCTAATTGCAGGCGGTCAAAAAAGGCGTAATTCGACATTGAAGAAACACGGTTAGGGTAGGCGTCTATCCGGTGCAAGACGGAATATGTGCCGACCTTGGGTGGTTCGGGTGGGGAAAGATATGAGCCTAGCAGCACACTATGGGATGCATATCAATAGCGCATCCGTACAACGTCTCCGTGGATCGTGTTTAATATTGACCCAAAAGACCAAAACACGCAACAATCTTTCCTTTAATACAAAAACGCGCATTTCAGCAAAGAAGCGGCATTTCAGAAGAATTGATCAACCCACTATGCTACTACTCATTGACAAAGTGCTACGAAGAGAATTATCCAGGAAAACGGCTTCAAGGAAGCCTGTACCTGGTACTTCGATGAACCACAAAGTGCGCAGTTGACATAATCTTAGAATGGTATGCTGGATACGGAGAGGAAACTTTGACAGTTGTCACGAAGACTATTCCTCGACGGCCAGTTTACCACTAGTGATATCATGTTCTTCGTCCTCGCTACGCATTTGGATCCTCTGGCTTTTAGGCACGGACTTCATCCATCTAATCCTTCCCACTGCGAATGTGTATGATGTAAAGATGACGGGAAGGGAAGTTCACGAATAAATGGTATATGACTTTCACAAGTAGAACTTGGTGTTCCGACAGGCGAAATGACTAGGTAGTGCGGCTTTGTTCTTACGCCTTCCCTATCATACAAAACTTGATGCTTTAATATTCAAAGTAGTATACGAGCCACGACGCAAGGAAAGCTCTTGGAAATGCACGGAGTCGACGGTTCAGTTCATGTGAGTGCTTCAAAGAAACAAAAGAGATCTCACACTTTGTGGGCTTGTGGGCTTGAAGGACAGGGACTTATCGCGATCGGCGATGGCCGGCCGCCTTGATGTTTTACACTACTCTTTGGTCCTGAACTCTGTGATTGTGTATCAATCTGACCTCATGTCAGGCGATTCTCCTGAGATGGAATAAATTCTAGTCAAGAGACCCATTCTCCCACTCGGGCGCTTGTATCCTGGGAAGGGGATAGTACGCTGGGTAGACTTCTCTGGTATCACCGATTGAGAAAGTTCTTCCGAATCTTCCCGTGTTCCTTCCATTTCCAGAGATAGGTTGTATTTCTCTGATGTTCCCCTCTCAGATCTGATATCATCTTCAAATTTCAGAGACCACGGTCTCTCTATCTCCTCAGTATATATTCTAGTCCGCGCGTATATGTCATGCTGATGATTTCGGTCCTTTCAGGTCCTGTCCAGCGTAGTATGCACAGTAGTCTTGCAAGCCAGCCAAAGAAAGTGCTACATTTATGAGATGGGTGACCATACCAAGGCACAACTCAGCTCTACAAATAAAGGGACAATCAGGAAGATGGCTTGCCCGAGTCACTAGATCCTG